>JAWQUT010000065.1:2037909-2047909 GCA_033807755.1 Ellobium chinense | reverse complement strand
TGCTTTTCCCTCTCCTGCAAAACTCACTTAAATGAGATAAAAGAACTGCCTATGGATGTGACGATATAATGACGGTGACGATGACAATGACGATGATAATAATGATAGTAATATTATGATTTAATATTTATACTAAAAGTACCACAACATCATGCGACAGTTCAGACTTTAAAAATCTAAGATTTTTCCCGCATTTATTCGCATGGCTTAAACCAAGGGATCCCCGAATTCAGGAACAATATGGCCGTCAAATGTGTAAAGCTTAAACTATGAACTACGACCCCCCCACCCCCCAAAAAAAAAATAACAGAATTCATTATATTATTATTATTCAGTGTCAGATTTGATATTAAAATGTGCAACCATTTTGATAAAATAATGATAATTTCTGATTTGATTTTAATATAAAAGGACAACATTATGCGAGAGCTCAGCCTTAAAAAAAGATTGAAGATTTCTCCGGCATTTATTCACATGGCTTAAACCGAGAGCATATGTGAGCAGGTTCAAAAAGCAGAATAATTATGGCCCACCATGCGTGTAAAACATCAATAGCGAGCAACTAAACAAACTATAAAGTGCAATAGTATTTTCACTCAGTATTAAGTTTCATATTGAAACAAGCAACCATGTTGCAGATGGCCTACTACAAAACTGGCCTACTTTTGAAAAAGTTTGGGCCCCTGTTGGTTAAACTTTAGCATTAGCTTCAGATGTGTAACCCTAGAAATTGTTACCCGGGCCTAACAACATTGTATCTAGTTTCTGACCTATGATCTCTGCGTCACGAAAATCTAACTATGCTTTGAAATAAGTCATGACCATCATAACCACTACCTACACTGCACTGTCATCAACACCATCTCTGCTATCAATCTTACAATCTCCAGCCATTACAGAAAAAGAGATCACTCACAGGAATCCAGGAGATTCTTGATCAAAATGTTGCTGGTGTTCTTGCTGCGAACGCTGCCAGCCTCCAAGAAGGCAAAACCGGCTTGCATCACTGCAGTAATAGAATAAATAATACATGCATTGGTCATGGAGCAGAAGGAAAAAGAGGTAACTTTGGAAATTTAACAAGTTTAAAAAGTTGTATTTAGTTTGCCTAGATCGTACCAGAGGGTATATGAGTGGTCAAAATAACATTACCAACTGGCAGGACAGACAGGTGAAATAGTCTAGGACAGTACATTTTGGCAAAGCCATCAAAAAAAAAAGTGCAAAAATATACATTCATATTCCAACATAATATCATGAAAAAGTTATGTGAAAGGGAAATAATCCTCATGCTCATTCAACATTCGCTCAAGTCATTTCCTTGATAACCTGAGTTGTTTATATCATTATGATCTTCCATTTGACTTCTTTTTCCTATTAAAACATCTGTAGACTCTTGACCACTTCTTACATCCCAATTTCACAAGCTAAACCACATCTACCTCATTGTTTTGATTTGAGCAACAGTTTGAGAGCGCTTACTTTCCTAAGACCTCAAAAACTGACTCTGAAAAAAGTGGAATGAGCGTGACGTAATAATGATAGTTGTACAATGTATGCGTGCCACTCCACGGAATTTGTGCCATCAGTTTCCACGAAACAGGCTGTTGTCAGAGAACACAACGTTTTGGAAAGGTCAATCACAATACAAAATAAAAGAGGCAACAAAAAAGCATTGAAACAGACACAGAAAGGAAACCTCTGCCAGGGTTATCTTTTATCAGCGTGAAATATAAAGATATCAAAGTCTGAAAAAAAAAATGCCAAAATTTATGAGTAGTGTGCATCTAGATCTAGTAGGAATTCAGCACGAATATTGCGGCCCAGCATAGTATTTTATTCCTTACACTGACGGATCTTTGCCTGATAACCAAAATGTGAGCAAAAGTTAGAAATGTGAGCTTTGGCACCCTTTCCAGCTGCTTATGTAAAGTCATAGGCAATGCATACACAGATAAAGACAAAATTTAATACCATCAGAATTTCGAGCTAAACCAAAACAACAAATTTGCTGATTCAGTTCTGAAGGCATTTTGTGACCAGTTCAGGGTGAGAGAATTTCATAATTATGGTATGATTGTCCTCATAATACGTCGAGCCTCCAATCTGCTGACAATGCCAAATGGTGCCAGTGGCATTTGTGTGAGACTGAGCGGGGGAGGGAGAGGTAAGAACTTGATCTTCTGGTAAGGAAAGTCACAATAACACTTTTGGGTGACCTACGTAGCCCCACAACTGTTGCAATAGCCCATAGAAGTCAGCACTAAGCTGTGGGTGATGGTCTCAGACCTGCAAAGGATCATCAGATTTACCTACAAAACAAACCTAAAAGTATGACAGGGAACACAGCAGCAGCAGTCGCAGAATAAGAAGAAGAAGAAGAAGAAGAGGAAGAAGAAAAAAAAAAGAAGAAGAGGAAAATGAAGAAGAAAAAAAAGAAGAAGAAAAAGAAGAAGAAGAAAAAGAAGGAAAAGAAGATGGAGGAAAAGAAGAAGTAGTTAAAAAAAAGAAGAAGAAAAAGAAGGAAAAGAAGAAGAAGGAAAAGAAGAAGAAGAAGAAGAAGAAGGAAAAGAAGAAGAAGGAAAAGAAGAAGAAGGAAAAGAAGAAGAAGAAAAAAAAAGAAGAAGAAGGAAAAGATGACAAAGGAACAACAAAAGATGGAAAAGCAGAAGAAAAAGAAAAAGAAGAAGAAGATGAAAACAAGAAGAAGAAGAAGGAAAAGAAGACGAAGGAACAGAAGACTAAGGAACAGAAGAAGAAGGAAAAGAAGAAAAAGGAAAAGAAGAAGAAGGAAAAGAAGAAGAAGAAAAAAAAAGAAGAAGAAGAAGAAGAAGGAAAAGAAGACAAAGGAACAGAATAAGAAGGAAAAGCAGAAGAAAAAGAAAAAGAAGAAGAAGAAGAAGATGAAAACAAGAAGAAGAAGAAGGAAAAGAAGACAAAGGAACAGAAGACTAAGGAACAGAAGAAGAAGGAAAAGAAGAAGAAGGAAAAGAAGAAGAAGAAAAAAAAAGAAGATGAAGGAGAAGAAGAAGAAGAAAAAGAAGAAGAAGACTCAAAAGAAGTAGAAGAAGAGGAAGCTCCCTGAGATCATCATGAAACAAAAAGTAATTATTGTAAGACCTTAATGCATCAGAGAGTTAATCTTTGAAATGATTAATTACCTTAAAGTGTCACTAATTTCCAATAATCAATTCATGAGTAAACTTTTCTTGCAGTTAACTTATCTCGGTGAGTCGAAGGGTTTTCCTTCGAAAATACGGAGTTACTTCGCGAGTATTATGTGTCTCCGGCTTCTATTCAGTCAGCCAAACTGCCGTGCAGCTACAAAGCACTTTGATTATTTGGTTATATGATTATACGCTGTTTTGTCGTTGCACTGCAGCGTGGATGACTTTCTCTCTGGTGCATTAAACTTACAGGACTGTCTTAGATATAAAGGTAAAAAAACATCGTCACGCTCATCCCACATTCGCCTGAGTCATTTTTTTGAGGTTTTGAGAAATTGAGCGCTCTCAGTCTGTTGTTCAAAGAAAACCAATGCGGCAGGTGTGGTTTAGCTTGTGTATATAATAACGAGTCAAAATGAGCTTCAATAGGAAAAAGAAAATAAAGAGAAGTTCATAGTACTATAAACAACTCAAATCATCGAAAAAAATTACTTAGACGAATGTGGAATGACGATATCAGAAAAAGACCAAAAACGAACAACCAGCCTCTCACACCTGTTAGATATTGCAAGGAAATATGGGAAGTAAACAATAAAACAGGACATGATTGCTTATGGTCATTTGCGATCACATTATAACAGACCTACATGCTCCCGTGAACAAACCTGCATAGGGGGCATGTTTGATGAATAACACAAACATATTTTAACGAAGTTATTTTCTAGAACCGGATTTGCCAGTCTGCCAATGCCCTTATTCTGCATCTCTGCTTCTATGAAACCTGACCTCTGTCCTTTATCCTGTAACCGTTGCTAGCCCCATTCCTTTAATTCATATCTTCTACCTCTCCCTCTGCCCCTCCCCCATCTTTCCTTCTTTCCTAGGCTTCCACGCCCTACAAAATTGCTGCCGAAGAATGGTTCTCCAAAGAGCATTTGAGCGCGTATGGGAAGGGAGCGGAAGTAGGGAGTTGGAAGTAAAACATTTTACCATTTTTCCAAAGAAAAGCCCATCATCAGAGAAATTATGTTTTCAGCATGTTAGCTTTAAAGAGTCACACGAAACCTAGAGCGCATGGAATCACTGCGGTTTCCTTGTCAAAATCTTTATCCTTCATGCTATCTTGCGGCGAGTACAATAGCCGAAGCCAATACCACGGTGAAAAACATAGTCTCTCTATTACTTACAATAGATCAGTATCCCCATTATGACCAGGAACAATGAGTTCAAGTTGGTCTCAATGGCTCGCAGCCTCTCCGCCATCTCCTCGGTCGTGGCATTAAGTGGCGTCATCATGTAGAGTTTGTCGATCTGGACACCCCAGGAAGAGTCACGAGGTCAAATATAAATATATTAGGCCGACAGTGCACATGCGTGTGGGTGGAATGGTGTTATGATATAGAAACTTTGACTTGAAATGAGTGTGTGAAGATGGATTGTTGATTTATGAGGACGAACTGGAGTGAAAAGGAAATCTGAAAAAAAAATGCTGACTTGTGTATGTGTGTATGGGAGGGAGGGGGGGTGTCGAATTTCCTTTCAATTCTATGTTATTTTATTTTCAGGGCTCGTAAATGAGTGTGAAGGACATGCTATATCCACCTATCGATTTGCAAATTTTCATGTGAGTTGTGCTAACTTCATGCATTAGTATTTAAATATCACTGAATTACTTTCGAAGTACATGTATTGTAATTATTCTGCATTTAGGCACCTATTTTCAACATAAAAAATACGCAAATTATTTCACAACACACTCCCGTTTTTATAATGCACCACGAGATACGTTGTTCTTCTCTTGGTTAAAGGAATTTTCAGGTGGGATTTTGGCTTCCTTGATGACACATTCATTACTGCTGTTCACATGGTCTTGGCTGCTGTTAGCATGTCCATAATACGGTAATGAAGTGAGTGCGTACCATGGATGTTGAAAAATTTATCAGTTTCAACACGGGGATAAGGTTTTATCCTTGTTTGGCATAATGTCCATCGATGAATTCAATCTACGGAACATGGTTTGTTACTAGAGTACTAGACTACGATCGTTAGTACATTGTACTGATTTGTTTTGGTTTGATATAATGAAGTTGTTCGGGGAGGTACTTCCGCAACTACCTTGTTCCGGAAAGCAGTACCCCAATTCCGTGATAACAGATAGTGTTCTTTTCAAATTCGGATTTCGTACGGGCGTTGTGGCTCATAATAAATATAAGGATGTGCGAAGGGCATTTCCTGGTTTTACGTTCATATGAAATTCACATCTGCGTCTAGTTTGTAACATGCAATACGACTATCAGGAAACGCCACGAGCGCATGCCTACTTCTGCCATACCGGTTCCTAAGACATCTGAACTTGATAAGAAACGTTCCCTAATAACGCATCATTTAGATCCTTCTCATAGATGAACTTGGAAGTAAGAAGTCTGTGTTGACCAGTGAAATCCAGTGTTTCAACAGTCGTCAGTAAGAAGGCTTGGTAAATGTCACTGGATGCTTTTTAAAAATTTATTTTGTCTAGAGTAAATTATCTTCTCTAGCACTGGTTTATTTATAGGTTGTATAAAATACTTAAAAACTTAAACTGCACTATATTAGAGGTTAAGATATAGACTTTAAATAAGCATAACAAAAATACTTCATAGGTGTTCAGTTTGTCTCCAGCACTCATTTTCAAAAATGGATCCATTAGAAGCGTTGCGTGTATGTATCACTAAAGCTGTGAGCAGACTAACAGCGAACTACCGACAAAAGAAAGGCCGGTAATATTATTCACTTTAAAAGTCACGTGCTTAATATTTCAAATGAACGTCGAGAAATTACCAAGGGATGGCCTACATAACGCTTTGAAGTTATGCTGGTAACATCCTGCATACCTATTATAATGAAAGGTCACATTACAGTAGGTATATACGGGCAAGTGATGTCTACTTATGTATTAAGCAGGGCTTTAGTCTGGAATAGGCAGTTCTTTGACAGCTGCTGTCAGTTGTCACATTGAGGCCGTATCCTATCCCTACGATAGGGATAGACCCTATCCCGAGTTAAATCTCGGATGTGATCAAGCTCCTTAGGCATATCTCGTTGGTTTTTTTTTTGCATAGACCTAGCAAGGGTCAACACTGATTTAACTTGAAAGTTCCAAAGTTCCATCACTCGGGAGCATTATCTTTTCTGCAAGCACTGAGAAAGTTGGGAGGAGAAGGAGTTACGGTCCTGAGCTATGGTAACTGTGGCAAACAAGGGGGTGATCAAGTACAAATCAATACCGTGTCATCCCAGTGTTCTTGATCACTGGCTGCATAATTAATTGTTTTTTTTCACTTTGGTGTTAGTGTTACTCTTGTTGTTGTTGTTGTCGCTGTTGGTGTAGTTGTCACAGATGTTGCTGTTGGTTACTGTTGTTGTTGATGGTTTTGTCTTGTTGTCGTTGTTGTTGTTGTTGTTGTTGTTGTTATTCTTGTTGTGTTGTTGTTACTGATGTTCAGTCGCCGATCCTGCCATGCTTTCCGAGCTGATAGAGTAACAGGTAAATCTATTTTTGCCATGGAACGAGAAAAGACTATTTGGATTGGGACAATCACAGTACTTTGTCGTTGTGCGGCAATAGTGTTGTTAGTGGAGTCTCGTAAAATTCTCGGCGCATCAGCAAGATTACCGCCATACTGCGCCATTTGGGTCATCAAACTGTACGCTCAGACAGTGACGTTTAGGCCTAAGTAGTACGAGGTATTACAAGACAAAGAATATTGTTCACCAGACACTTTAAACCGTTTTAACGGCATTTGAACACCAGTCGATCTACTACAAATTGTGTCACGGATCCACTCAGTTTGAGCGAGGATTCCGCAGGCATTCATACAAACTCTCATTCCGCAAATGAATAGAAGCATCTAATAATAATAATAACAATGCGGTATCCAGGCTAATGCCTGCTCACGAAACTTTACATTATTATTACCCTAGCAGGCTATACCACTCTAAGACTCTCTCAATTCCCAGGGAAGAATATGGTGCCATTGCCAATCTGGAGGCGCTGATTACTAAGATTGTGACAGTATCTTTCACTGTCTATAGCTAGATACCCATTTTTACAAACGGTTTAACTGAGCAAAATGTGGATGAAATGCTTAATCAGGGCATTACAACACGACCGTGATCGGGAATCGAACCCACGATCTTGAGTCCATAGCTGCAACCATTCGGCCATGCATTAATGCAAGAGGAGGACAAACCCGCTTCTGGTAACTTATAAGTTGAGGTAATATCTTCTTGCATTGTGTCATTTGAGCTCCTACCCTCCGCCCCCACTCCCCATTTGCATTAAAGAGCCGCTAGAAACAATAGACTTTGTTCAATTGACCTCATTTTTCAGTGGAACGTTAATGAAGGATTCGTCCCGTATTACATGTGATTAAACTCCCCACTCTGCGAATGGGGTCAATGTGGCTAAGAGACGACTACAGACAATGGCATTATCATAGTGAGAAGGACAGACAAAGCGTAATTGAATTGATGCCGACTTCAAGCATGAATTGTCTCACGAGAGCAGCACTCATAATTATCAGGCAGCTGTTACGCACAATCGGCATTGCATTGAAAAAGTCTTATCGTTATTAGTTTAGTACATCCCTGATCCCTGTGGCTTAAAGAGGAAATGTACCAAAATAACAAATGACCCCCAAAAATTTTCGTCTCATCATACTGCTTCTGAATACACCATTTAAATATGGCAATTTCTTATATTATTTTACAATTCTTGACTGTCCGTAACCTTTATTCATATGTAAGAAGAAAAGTCTATAGTTCATAATAGATCTTCCATTCTGCTTTTTCATTCGCTTACACTACTTCGATCTGAGGGTAGAGCTGTGAATATCTTGAAGATTCTAAAGCTAAAGAAAGCAAGTGTTATTATAACCACTGCTGTATTTTTTCTTTAATTTGATACCATTGGAGATAAATTTGCTGAGTTTTGGTAAACAGCTTACGAATGCTTGTATCTTTAAGAAGAGTCACTCCACCGTTATGAAATACTTCAGATTTCCATTACAAAATATTTCGTTTTTTATGATACATAAAACCCTTCAGGATCAATGGGGACTACTCGAAGATTCCGCGCCGAAATCCTTTGAGACGAATTAAGACAATTAAGATGTCTATTATAGCTAATGGCTCTACAGTTTTCACTTTCCGTAACTATGCAGAAGTTCTAAAATTTTTTAAAGGGATTTCCCGTCTTCTAAACTGTACACTCACCCGTTTCGCAGTCCTCCACACAATCCATTCGAAATCTCACGCTGGTAAAAACATTTTCACTGCCGCAGATATTTTTTCTTTTCCTCTTTAAAAATGTATAGAGCTGCGTTTATTTACAATGTTTGCTTGACATGGACTATTTCTCTTGTGTGTTTATCTCACGCAGTGTGATTATGTTATAAGTTATACAAGATTTGAACTTTTCTCACTGATTGTGATCGCACTCATACATTCATGCACATAAACACACGCGTGAGCACGGATATCAGCCAAACTTACCACAAGCACAATAATATGCTTTCATGAATCTGCGCGTGTGTAAGTGTGNCACACACACACACACACACACACACACACACACACACACACACACACACACACACACACACACACACACTATTTGTCATGCATATTTAATTATGCTTTCCCCATCACAGACAAGTCACACTGTTCGTTTTCAGAATTAGAAAGCCGGCGCATTGTCTTCTCGGAATCGGAAACGGAAAACGGGAAACTCCGATACTTTCAGTACTTTATGATACCGCCAGGGTGTGAGTGAGAAGCTAGCTTGGGACTGATAATCAGAATATTACACTTCGAAATTAATTTTGATCCTTTCGGTACTTCCGGCACATTTTTGTACCCTTAGAGTTTGGAATGTGGAGTCTGGAAGCTAAAGTAGTTAGGAACTGTGGATGGGAAGAAAATCAGAACTAACCGATACGTTCAATTATTCTGTTACTATACTTGCCAAACAGATTAGGAATTGTTAAGTATTGAAATTATCGATATTCACATCAGTCATCATAAAAGCATTTTGCGCACCTGCTTTACATTTACTCAGTCTTCCGAGTTTCGTAGAAAATACCCTAAAGAATACAGCACCTTCAAGTAACACCACTCTCAGTAAGAGTGTTACTCTGAATAGTGCATCCGAACTATGAGACCAAAACGCATCGCCGGTCGGCGGTCGCCGGTCGCCGACCCATAATTTGACAGTGTTAATTTTTTTCTTTATGATCTTCCTTGTAGACAGTCTCACAATTCCCATATTAAGGCATTGATCCATGGAGGGTAAGTAAGTGTCAGAGGACTATTAGAACATCTATGAAAAGTGTCCAAATTCTAGGTCAACATTACACTGTCGCGTTCCCCTTAATCGCAGTTCACTTAATATTATTATCTTGTAATTGCAATTCTTCCAAGTGTTAAAAAAAACCAAACTAGACTATCTGTGTGTAATAAAAGTCGACAGCAAAATACAGCGCTACAATCAGTTTTCTCTTAATCGCATCTTTTTCTATGCCCCTACTGAGTTGCAATTTAATGGAACTGTGCAGAGGTGGAGTTCATTATACTGTCTTAATTTACGCGAGAAAGATTCACAGCATGGTCTTTAACAAATGGTCCGTATGAGATAAAAGGGGCCAGGCCTGCAATTGGATATTAGAAGCCTGAATTGGTAGTGAACCTCAGACAACTATTTCAGGTGTAAAGAATTCGGTTAGAAGGCCAGGATAACACCACTGGGCTATGACAGATGGTTGTATATTCCAGTAAGATGTGAAGGAGAGATA
>JAWQUT010000065.1:1987425-2010436 GCA_033807755.1 Ellobium chinense | reverse complement strand
TTCCTGCGTACTTTCTCTTTTCACCTGGTCTCACCTACCTTCCCGGACTTATCAAAAATTAATAAAATAACCATAACTCTCGTTAACCCATTAAAAGTCTCTTTTGACCCATAAATTACAAGCACATCTCCTCATTATTCTATCACCCCTTCCCTCCCCTCTCCTTCCTATAATGTTTCGACCATTTCCTCTTGTTTGTCTTACATCAGAGCAAATTAATTGCGTACATCTAACGCCCTAGTGACAGCTCCCACCAGGTAATGGGTAGGGGTGGAAATTTGGGGAGAGGGTTACCGGAAAAGGTTATTTAAGTATAGGCCTACTCTACTCTCTGTGGACATCCTGTTAAGAAAATCAAATTATCTCCTTGATATTATTTTTTGGTGCCCTGTAGCACGCTTAATGACCAATCATATAACATGGAGTTTAAACTGAACTTATTTAATCTGACCTGAATTGAGCTGAACTGATTTGAACGAAATTGAATTGAACTGTGCCTTCACTCTGCACGCCTAGATATGATAGTTAGCATGACTCTGGTGAACTTGCGATTAACCGAAGAATGCGAGCGGAGCAGTTTGATTCCATTTTGATAGATGTGCCGCTTCCTGCAAAATTGTTGCGATTGACGAAAGTTCTGCTGTGCAGTTTACTATTTAGTGAGGTCAGCGATCGAAACTTTCTCAGTCAATAACAAATTGAAAATAATAATCCCTATGTCAGCTGCTCATAGCTTGATTTTCCTCTGAAGAGTGAAAATAATAACAACAACAGCAAGAAGAAGAAGAAGAAGAAGAAGAAGAACAACAACAACAACAACAGTAACAAAACTCTCCTGGGAATGCCAGCAGCTTGCAAAGAATGGATTTGGCCAGTATTGCCACTCTGGTCATCGTGCTGTTCCCTTACAGCGAGAGTGATTTTTCCCCCTACATTTCATAATAATGCACGATGCTTAAGCAAAATGAATGTGAAAAATCAATTGTAGGCTGAAAATCAGAAAGCATGCAGTTTATCATTTTACCCTACATTGCATGATTTTCCAAACAACTTTCAAAAAGCGATTTTCCCCACGCAGGAAAAAATGGCTTTTCCTTAAAGCCATTTAACCCTACCGTAGAGGAAAATCTCTACGAGTGGCAGCACTGGACCTGTCCCACTTTCTCAGTTACAATGAATGCGTAATATTCACCATCGTCATCCGAATAAATCATAGACTGGGAGTGGGAACGTCAGCTCAGCTCGTTATAGCTGTTGGTTTCTTGTAAGATCAGGAGTGTGTATGAATGTCGATTAATATTAACAAGCTTTGCCTGTTTCCATCAGACCGGATAAAGTAGAACAAATACGTTATATCGTTACTATTTTGACATTGACCAGAACATGCAAGACAGAAGAAAAATACGTAATTACAGCTGTTTTTATACCAGGAGTGGTTCGAGTAAGGTCGGCAACCGTAACAAAGATCTATGGTTCCTTATCACATTACATGAAAAACAATAAATAACCTGTTTGCGATCTTGATGTGAATAGGCGTATGAGTTATTTGTGTGACTCATTTCATTTTTGCTTGCCGTTATGTCAATCATATCTCTAGACGTCTTTAGTGGTCCAAGGCTTGTATACACTGTCTCCAAATTTACATACAGAAAATGGATCTTTCCCACCTCTGTGGATCTGTTCCATTATTATTTTGTCTAGGGGTGATGACAATTTAGTGACAATTTAGTGATCTTGTATGTGTGTAGTCCAGGATTCCTTAGCTGAAAAATGCTAAAATTTGATGTTTTTGAGAGATGGCCAGTGACAACAAAAATCGTGTGGGGATTTTTCGTTTCCTTTTGTTCCAAAAAAAAAAGGNGGGGGGGGGGGGGGGGGAGGGGGCAAGGATTTTTTCACCCACAGGTCCTGGATTTTGGACACAGTAGTGTGATTAAGAGAAAACAGTAGATGGATCGAATAGCTTAACCCAGATAGAGCACGAAAATAGGATTCGATAAAAAGGCGTTTCTGTTTACCATTGCCACTGACCTACTTAACAAGTTACACATGTTTATTAGCAAAACAAGAAAAGAAACCCACACCAGAACTGTGTTACGTAGGCGAACGATATAAAAAATGATGGGACGGCACAGGTACAGGTACAGGTACAGGTGAAAATATTATGGATACATACACATCCGGTAACATGTCTACCGTAATATTTCACAGAGTAAATTTCACATCATGCTTACCGACAAACCCATACTTCCCATTCATTCCTTACTGTACTCATGCGTCATTTACTACTAGTCTACGTTTATATATTTATTTATTTATTTATTTATTTATTTATTTATGACCCTGGCCTCTTTAGCGAAACGTTGATAGTACAATGCTTGTATTTCGCTAACTTAAGTAAACGTTAATTATTTTACAAATAAGCACTTCGTTAGGCTTGCACTTTGCCTTGAATATCTACTATTCATAAATCTGATTTTTGAGCTATCAAAAATTTACATTCACAAAAAACTTGAAATTCTTCTCCTAAACTATTATAAAAACGAAGTTTCTTTTCTCGAGCTCTGCCCCCCTCCCATTTCATAATATCTGCTATTCATAGAACTCTTCCTTTCAGCTATTAAAACTATACATTCACATAAAACTTGAAATTCTCTTTCTAAACTTTTTCAAAACGACCGCTTCGTTTCTCTAGCGCTGTCCGTTCTCATCGCACCATGTCAACAGGTAGTTTGTGATTACAAGTTCTATATTATTTTTACCACTGCGCTTCTAAGTCGGAATGACAACAAATCTAGATAGGCCTCATTTTTCAGCTCCCACTCCAGACATCTATGAAATCTTCTTTTACTGGATTCTCTGCTTCCTTTCTCCATTTCTGTGTAAAGGTATCTTTCAATCTCTTTTCTACTTCTTGCAGTGCTCTTTTAACTGAAATGGAACTGCCACTGATTAAGTTAGATTTCACTTCAGCCCATATAATTTATAAGTGAAGAGTTACGGAGTCTTCCAGTGTGGAGAAACCCATCAGATATTGTGTTCATTCATTCATTCATTCATTCATTCATTCATTCATTCATTCATTCATTCATTCAGTCTCAAAGGCATTGAGCATGTAATTTTGTGAAGTTCTTTTTAATACCTGACAGTGTGCATTTTGACTAAGTATATTATATCAAAATCCTTCCATCTGAAAGTTTTCTAAATTATGACTCACCCCTATAATTGCTTGGTTGTGAATACCATCGGAAACGTGTGATGCCGATGATGAGATGATTATGACAATAATGGTGATAAGAAAAGGATGGGGAGGAAGATGAGAATGATTACCACGGTCATAATTATATAATATTAGAGAGAGAGAGAGAGAGAGAGAGAGAGAGAGAGAGAGAGAGAGANGGAGAGAGAGAGAGAGAGAGAGAGAGAGAGAGAGAGATGGAGGGAGGGAAGGAGGAAGGAAGAGCATGAGAATATTGTTATCTGTTAGAGCCGTCAAGCCAGAAACGCAGCACACAATAACAGTTTTTTTTTCCTCTTCTCAAAGTGCTTTTCCAATGTTCTCTTAAACGGTTGCCCTATTCAGAGATTACCATATCGTCATGCTCATAGCACATCCGCCTCAATCATTTTTGTTCTCTGATGCTTTGAACTGTTTCTCCTACTCTGATCATACATTCATCTTTTTGACTTTCAACTAAAAGGTAAAGTTTTGCCTTGTTGCTGTATTTCCAATATTCAAACCACATAATAACCTCATTATTCTGCCTTGGACAAAGAGTTTCGAGTAACAGAGATTTCTCAAAACCTCAGAAAGTGACTGGGAGAAATGTGGGATGAGTATGACGATATGTTGCCCGTTCAGACTGTGGTTACAGAACCCCGATTTCCTTGCCCGCACCCCCAGCCAGATCTATTCAACTTTAATGTAACTGCACTGAATTAACCAAGATAGAGCAAGAAATTCAGATTAAACACTTGATCTAACCATTTTTCGATTTTCCGAAGCAAAAATTTACATATAAGTTGAGGAAACTGCGTATAAGGATTGTGCTTGAAAATTAATTTTAAAAAACAACAGCAAAAAACCTTCTCCATTGCCTCAAAATAACTGTTTCATCAAGCATAGTTATAAACATTCACTGGAAAAAAACCACAACAAAAAAGTGGCTAGGCTTGCTTGCCATCCGTCTGTTACTGAAATTTTCTCATGTCCCCAGAAGGCATATTTCAAAATATAATCTAGATCTAAATATCGTGGAAAATGAAATAAAAAACAAAAATGACTATCTCTCCATCTAAAATGACCAAAAAAAAAAAAATGGACAATTTCTCCATCTGAATTCGTAAGAACTGGCGCAGCTAGAGCGATGAACCATTAATGTACTCAGATGGGTCCCATCAGTGGCTCGAGACGAGATCACCGCCTCGCCAGAGGTTTTATGACTCCTATTAAAACAGTTTCATGCTGATAGAATTTTTAAACAGCTAATACGGCCAGGGCCGTTTAATTGCCATATCGGAAATATGAAATATAAAAATTACAGAGGATGAGATTAGGCTCCACTGTTTGAGTTTGACGTTATCATACAGGAAATTATACTACGTTATTTTGTTCCGATTAAACGATTAAGCTACAGTGCTTTAGTGATGTGGCTTTCATCAAAACGGTTCTAATATTTTAAGGTTTAATGCAGTTCGAAGCATTCAGCATCAGAAACGCATTTACAATAGCCTATTATAATGCTAATAGAGCTTTAAGTCAAATAGGTTGTCCACCGGCGCACAGATCTTTAAGAAAGGAAATGTAATTAACTCAGAGGCTGTCATTCAGTTAAAACGCACCTTACCACCATCAGTTTTCTGAAGTTTGTGTGCTGAATGGTCCCTTTTTCTCCTTTAAGGGTGATCGTGTTAGAAATATTGTCAATTAGGTATTTTCAGCTCCATCACGTGACCTAGGAAATCTTGCTCACACTCAACATGCTCTACTCATGTATGATTACCCGTCACTTATCAAAATATCCTAGCAATCCCTAAATCACGTGGTGTAACTGACCCGTCTGAAAATACCTCACTGCAACAGCACCAGTCGTCTGACACCCCCCGTTAACCATATCTCTTGGATACATTACTTATGCATGTTTCTGTGAGGGCTTTTCTGAAATTTCTATCTTGGCGCAGGAACTAATAACACAGTATGATGTGAAATGAGGTGACTGTGTTTAAACAGACAATCCAGAAACGCCAACTAGGAACATGTTTTTTAAGAAGTGGGTGATATGTGGTGTCAAACAACTGATACGGTCACAAAGGATAGTAGTTCTAAGATCGCCAGGCCTGAGGAAGGAATGCATCATGCAGCACTTCAGTATGCATTTTCGCATTACAACTCCAACGTACTTATGGTGATAAGTTGTACATCATATTATGTGCAACACAACCACAGAAAAGGTATAGAATCTTCCCTTTAAAAAAGTCGGAAACTTAAACTTCTCTAGATATGCCGTATTATCTCATGGCCTGGAAGGTCTCCGGTATTGTTTTAAATTTCTTCCAGTTGTTTTTCTAGCGTTTTTATCCCCTGAATCTATAAAGCCATTCCAAAGTGATGCTTTTCTACAATGCCTATGACAAATGACCAGTAATGATTTTAATTCTAGTTCATAACATAGAGCAAAGGCACGGCATTTGCAATAGGTCTTTGCTTGCCACAGGGTCACTCATTTCTCTTTCAGTTAGTTTGATGCCAATGTTGCATCGTGCAAACAAAAGTCGATTACATTGATTTGTTTCCTATATAGGCAAAATCGGCATTAAACTAACACATGGCCCTTTCGCAAACAAAAGCCTACCGCAATGACATGCCTTTACTTTAGCGAGAGGCCGTTCCTTTGTTAGAGGTACTGCAATGTTATTAGGAAAATGCAAAACTGGAATGCAAACGCATCATGTGACCATTTTTTCGACGTAAAGAAATAATGGCGGACACTTTATGGTATAAACTGTATGATGCCTATCATTAAGGATGAAACGGTAAATTCCCTCTCATTAGATATCTTCATAATTGATAACTATATTTCATGGTTGGGCAATATACTAAAGCCAGCTTTGTTGTTTTTAGTGATAGGATTTTATCCCGTGCGGGAATACTTGATCGCTAACTTAAAAACTCGTTTACTTTAACCTCGAAACGCACTTAATCTAATTCTAAAAGCCCTATTCACTTCATAGGTTGTTCTGGACATAGACACCTGTATCAACCAATGAAAGTTAGTGTTTCAAATTGCAGGAGCCAGTCACATCTCTCAATAAGTTCTGCTTATATTTTTGTAGTGATTGCTTAGATATAATGCTAAAAATAATGCAGCACAGTATTGTGACCTCAAGGGAGTTGTGCTCCTAATGAACTAGGAAGTAAGAGATGTATCTGCCAATGAAATTTAGCGTTTCATATCCCATCAATCAATCGTATTTCTCGATATTTATCAGTTTGACATTGATGTCCTGGCTTAGAGAAGTTTTATTCTTCGATCTAAGCCTACTACTTAGTTTATTTATTATGCTTTACGGCATAGACCATAACATTACTGCATACATAAAGAGTATGGTTCCAATCGTTTTACAATTGCTGTTGTTGTTGTCAGTGTGGTAGTTGTTGTTGGTGGTGGTTGTTGTGGTGGTTGTGGTAGTTGTTATTGTTGTTGGTGGTAGTGGTGGTGGAGGTGGGGGTGGTGGTGGTGGTGTTGCTGCTGCTGTTGCCCTCATTCTATAGAGGTTGTTTGTTTGCATTAAGTTCATCAGTACGTCACATTAAAACGATAATGGCTATTCAGCGGAAAGAGAGAAAAAAAAGAAAGCCAAATAACAGCAGCACAAACACACCCATATCACGGGAATATTGCTGTTGGTGTTGTTGCTGCTGAAGGTGGTGGTGGCGACCGAGGTGTCGTTCTTACTGCTACATCACAGAGGTGGGGAGTGATATTCAGGAAATCCATGAATGCTTATAAGAGAAGGAATTAAAACACAAAAAAAGATGCGATTATCCAGTGTCTTTTGTCATAAAGCAAGCGCATCATCATGTTGTCTGGATAACAGTTAAGATTAAGCAAAAGTTGCGATTGCAATTAAGCGATGTCCACTTGACACGGTTATCAAAAGTTCCAACCTTTGTCTGCATGTAATCATTTAAAAAGAAACAAAAGCTTTAGATAAAAGGGATGGGGTTTCACAGTGCTGTTTCATGACATTTACAGATTCAAAGACATTCTGGTCAAGCTTCATAACCCCCTCCCCCCCTTCCTCTCCCTCCTCTGTCGCTTCCCAGATGACCCAAAACGAGAAAATCTTGAATTCAAAAGGCCACTAGGCGCCAACAGAGAGATTTAGGATCCTTAACACGTGTAGCAATAGGCAACAGCGGTCCGTTCCACATATTCTGCTCGCCTAACCTAGTTATGGCCGGTTACTGTATCCTGCGCAAGCTGCCGCCAATCGTCAGTCAGGTCCGGTCAACGAATGTACCAGGTCGTCACATAATATTAAATTCCTGGTTCGCTTAATAGGCTGCGCGTTTAGGGTCGAGATGAGTTGGTACACGAGGATATGGAGCCTACCTTATAAGGGCTAAATTATTTGCTCATCCTCGCCTCTCTTGCCCACACACGACTTCAGCCCCCCCCCCTCACCCGGGCCCCCAAATCTACCATGCCTTAATGTCGTTCAAAATAATTAAAGTGAACGGACTGAATTTACGAAGCTAAATATAGACGGTGCATTGGAACTTACAACATGGATGGCCTCCCCTACCTCTTACAAAACTTCTTATCCACAGTTTAAAAAAAAAATGAATATCAGTATTATAATAATATATGGTTTGCTAATACAAAAAAGAATAAAATCTGGCATACATCTGTCTCAGTGTGGGTGACACCGTTAGAATTCAAACCAAATTACGATTATAAGGTGTTTTGTTGTTGTACGGCAGAAATTCTGCCACACCATCTATCTGCAATGCTTTCTTTTCACTCTTCATTTTCCTCTCTTCCAGCCCCCTCTCTCATCATTTCTTCTCTCTCTCTCTCTCTCTCTCTCTCTCTCTCTCTCTCTCTCTCTCTCTCTCTCTCGCTCTCTCACTCATATTCCTCCGTTTAGCGCATCTATTCTCATTTTAGACCATTCTTGTTTTGCTCTTCGAGTTTCCTCCCAATCACCTTGGATCGATATCTTTATGTTTTTTTTCTTCTCTTAATCCATTTCTATCTCTCTTACTTTCCTCTCCTTAAAGCCCTTCTTTCTCTTTGAACACCTTCCTTTACTCTAACTGATCTCAAGTGATTTCATGGCAAATGACCATAAACAAGATAATATACAACTATGTATTTATTTTATATAATATATAAGAAATTTGACTCCAAATAACATACAAACATAAATTCAATAAATATGTGCGCCAAAATAAGGTTCACCTCCACTTCCTCTGACTTCAAGTTCTTGGCGCAAAAGGTCATTCAATGTGTCAGATTTTACACGAAGCTACGGTCAATTCCGCTTAATAGCAACTTCTCGGGAGCATCGACAAAGCTGCGATTAAAAGGAGCAGGGATTTTTCAGTGTTTAAATATGTAGCATATTGGAGTATGTTGCTGTTAGTAATTGCCATTATTCTAACTGCGATTAAGCGGAGTCGACTATAATTGAAAATAAATGGTCTAACCCAAAAGGTTTTACACCATCAAGTCGGAGGTTGTAGAGTATTCGGTAATGAACCTTATGTGGACACAAGCAAATTAAAATTGATGCTAGTAGTAGGAGGAGTAGTAGTAGTAGTAGTAGTAGTAGTAGGAGGAGGAGGAGGAGGAGGAGGAGGCAGAGGAGGAAGATGAGGAGCGGTAGTGAAGTAGTAAAGATAGTAATAGTTGTAGTGAAGGTGCTGAAAGTACAGTAGTAGTAGTAATAGTAAGGGAAAAAAGCAGTAGTTGTAGCCACATTGTACTGCACTGAGTAGTGCTAGTAGTAGTGGTAGTGTTAGAAACAGTATTAGTAGTGGTTGTAGTAGTAATTATAGTGGCATAGTAGTAGCAGCAGCAGCATCAGCAGTAGTAGCAGACCTCAGATGAGTAATGGCAATGTTAGGAAGAAAATATGGACAGATAACAGCAGGAGTTGTAATATAAACTTTGTAACTCACGGTAGCAAATTGTCCCGGCGACTATCAGAAACAGTATGTCCAAATTTGTATGAATGTCATCAATCATTTGTTTCGTTTCATTTTGGTACCTATTCAGCAAGAAGGCCAGTTTTTCATAATCACTCATGTTTTCCATGACTGACAAAGGAAATAAGCAATCACGGTGTACTCGATAGTAAAGTCTTAATTTTTTAAAAAAATCGCAGTCTGTCAACGAAATCTCACAGTGTGATGAAAACTAACTCAGCATAGTGAAACATCTGATATATAAATACTATGCCTTCTCCACACCCACGTCCTTATTCCCAACCCCACCAAGCACACATTTTTTCCTCGTCTTTCCCCACACCCTATTGGCAAAATCCAATTTAATGCATGATAGCTTATGGCTGGACTGAAAACTTTCAGGTTTAAATGTCTTTGTAAACCAAACGATGATGACCTACATTTTAAAACTGAGATTGCAAGATAATGTTTAAAAGTTGATGTGCACGCCAATTTTTTTTAAAAAATAATTTTCAAGTAAATTTTTTGACTCTGCGAATTGTCTTTTAATTATTCCCCCTGCCAAGATGCAGAGGCTTGTCGGGGAAAATGATTACGTCATTTATGTTCCAGCAACCCTTGACACCTCTGTCAGACAATGTATTACATGTATGTAGCTGTTCACTAATGTTTTGCCTATTCAAATTAAAAGATTAAGTTCAGCTGTGGGAGTCTGGCAAAGTCTTCTGCCCTTTTCTTGCCTTTGTGTGATTTGCTTGACACGTCTGCCACTTACAATAGAATTCAAAACTTCACACAGACATGTAACCACCCGTCTGGATAATACTTAGCGAGACGTCCAACCTTCTGCCCGAGAAACCTGTCTTACGTAAGCTAATGGCGGTTCCCAAAAACAGCGGGTGAAAAAAGATAGGATTTGCGTAATGTGACTGTATTCATTGACTGTGGCACGCAGGGGCGCCACATCATGCTGGCCAAACTTAAAAAGACTTGTATCTTGAAATAATCCAAAATCATTATGGTTTTCAGACGTTTTGGGGGATGGCTGGGTAACTCTTTAAGAGAAAAAATAGTATCGAGTAACTATTTATTTAGTGGTCAGGGCAGGGGCACCCAAGCTTTTTGGAAGGCGGAGCAGTTTTGAATTTAAGTCATCTTGAAAGGGTAACAACTAAAATGTGAATGAAATACAATCGTGATAAATAATACATCTTACTCCACATGACCATGGAACTGGGCAATTTTGGAACGACGCCTCTAAGTTTTATTATTGCCTGCTAGGTGATAGGCTCGAGTTACAAGCAGTCTTCCAAACCAACACCGAGGACAAAAAAATCTTTTCACGTATTCCTATCGAAGATGGATCTGGTAAGTCAGCAGAATTAATGTATATTATCATCCTAACAAAAAAAGTTCTCTCTTATCTGAATTGATACAACTTGTTATCGTCCATCCTTTTAAATTAAAACAAGGAATAAACACATCAGTACTTGAATAGGAGATATCAGTTCTTATTACGGTACGTTCACAAAAAGATAAACAAGGTATTCTTAAACAAATATTTTTTCATACTGATTGGATTATTTTCAAATTTTGCATAGACTTCTAAACTAATTTATCTTAACAGAAGATTTTTTTTTCACATCGTCTCTGTGTCTGTGGTAAAAGTTTTCTTCATAAACATGAAATAAACGACAATAGGTAAGTTTCTTAAACAAGCATAGCTGTACAATATAATGCTTGAAAAAATAAATATTAAAGAAAATGTATTGGTTGAAAATAAGAACCTCTTTACAGGTATGTACTTAAAGACAGTGCTGCAGTGCAGCCGAACTCAGAGGACGATGACAGGGCAGAAAGTGAAGATCCGAAGATAGTCGGGAAGTAGCTACCATTTATTATAGTCACTACCACAAAGGCCAGTCACTTTGCCCTTGCTACACATTTGAAAGGGAAGATGTTATACATAGGTCGTTTTTTATTGACTGCAGGTAGATAACCGTTTCAGTCAGCAATTTTCAAAGAGAATTTAACAGGTCAAGGGGGGGGCAATTCATGGGTGAAATAATCTTTTCAGATCACACCACGATTTGTAGTCTGATGACGTCATAGTGGCGGAGAGAACCCCAGGTGGTACTTTCACGGTTTCACTGTTGTTTTCAGTTTCGGGGAATTTCACAGCGTACCCACATTTACCTCAGTTATTCTTCTTCTGTTTGGAGTGTATCGGATCACAGGTTGACAAAACTAGTTTTCACAATAAATCACAATTGAAGAGTGTTTTCCAAAACTTGGTATATGGCTTCTTACTACTTTTGAAGTAAAGGGAAATAATTGCTCTTCAAATATATTTTTGTATTTACTGTTAAATGACGTAAAATTTGAAGAAGTGCAGATTTTGAGCTCAATTAGGTTTTAAATGAATTAACACAGAAATGCAAGTTAGAATACACCGCCAACTCATTTTTCAACGAAAGTGCATTTACTGAGTTTTGGAAAAGTGCAGTTACACCGAAATCTCTGAAGCTGTTTAGTAAATCTGATCATTCTGCCCCAACTCTAATCATTTCATTGCAAGCTTTCCTTCCTATTTCTTCCGCCGTTCGCGTATACAGCAATAACAGTCTCCTGCAGGGAGGCGCAGTATAGGTGAGTGTGTGCGTATGTATGTGTATATGAGAATCTGGGGGTGTGTTTACAATAAGACGTCTCATTGGCCCATCGTTTAGCCTTTTGTTGTGATGTCATGAAATGTCACATGCTAATGTCAGGCCGCCTTAAACACTTGGTCTGCACAATGCCTTTTCTTTCTGTCATGCACTTCCCGCTGTTTCTCCATGCTGTTTGGTTCCAAAATGTCGTTCAGAACGTCGATTTGTTCATCTGAGCGTGCAGGAAACGGGCGCACTAGCGGTTATAACAGAATCAGTGATATTCAAATTCTGAATAACTATTAAATAAGGGAGGCTGGATTTAAAGGGTGAACTTTGCCCTCTGAATTCTAGAAAATCGCATAAAACCTTAGACTGCCTCTAACTTAAGTACTTTGGAGAAAGGATTTAATCTCACTGGCTCAAAAGCAAATTGATCTAGGGCTATGCCGACATCGATATCGATCGTGAATATACTCGATACTGATCATTAGCGTCAGCGCTTATTTCCAAAAGCTGAGCTATGTCGATATTTTCGGTATTGCAGTTATTTCATTTTACTGAATTTTATTTCAAGTTTGCATTCTTGCAATGCGTTACTACTGCTTCGAAAGCTATAGTCTCATAAAAAAACAACAACAAACAAAACCAATTTCATTATTATTATAGTATATTAAGAGCAAATATGTCTCAGCTTTGTTAAAGACTAATCCTGGGGCTGGGTCTTATTGAAACCTTTGACCTCGACACGTAGCATTACTTGGAGGTCTCACAGTGTCATAATAGTTATCAATTACTGTTATGAATCGACTATACATTAACTAAAGACATTAATGTACCCATAAGTATCACAACAGTAGATATTATATGAAAATATCGACTCAAACACACAACCTTAATCTGGTGCATATATAAATCTTTGCTATTTTAAGAGAGATAATGCCCTGGGGGGTCTCCTTTTCATTAAGTATTGAAGAGCTCCGGCGAAAGGAAAATATAAGCAGTTTAAATTTTATGGCAAAATAATGTGGATTTATTAGGCTGTAGAGCAAATAACTTCTGTCTTTTTAAGTGACGCCATGTATTTTCCGTGTGTGTAGAGTACAGTGAGCATTGGGTGTTCTAAGGAAATACCTTTTTATTCATGGATTTTACCTGCTTTTATTCATTATGTTCACAGTGAATGCTTGTAAAAGGCTTGTTTGTAGAATGATGCATGTTATAATCGCTCAAAACCAATGCTTTAAATGTGTATGCAGTGTTCATCTAGTCTAATAACGCATAAGAGAACAAATAAACAAACAAAGAGAATTTGGATCATTGGCAGCGACGACGTTTCGTGACGTCATAAACAAATCAGATTCCAATGTTCGATGCTTACTGTTCTGACCATAAGCAACCCAACAAAATAATTTCCAAGAAATCAGAAAGCGTTATTATTACAAATAATACTTCAGTGCCATACAAACGACATATATAATTCTAACTTAAAGGACATTTCAATAAGTAGCATTGTTTAGAACACAAGTTACTTCCCTTGCAATGATTACGAAGGAAGTAATCAACATGTTTAAACTATGAACCCCAAGAAACATGTGGGAAAACGAAAGTTAGCAGTGACAACCAGTGAGATTTTCAATGCCTAGCCTCGATTCACCCGTAAAGGGCGGCATTCCATTCTGAAGTGTGGTGTAGGAAAGGAAGAATGTGAAGATCTTCTGTATTCACTGCTAATTTTCTGTATTCCCTCTTGTTGTAGCTCTCAAGTTCAACAATAAGCAAAATAACCCAAAGACATAGAAGAATGGTTTTTCAAAACAATACAAGTCTATTTTGAACAATTTGAGAAAAAAGGGAATGATATGAATGTATAAATTTTTGCTTACGCCAGGCCATCATTATATCAGACTGAATGCATCAAGTTCAAGATCGTTTTGAGTGATGAATTTATGAACGGATGGAAGAACAAAGAAATAATGCATGATGTTATCTGAACAATTAATGTCTCTTTTTCAGTCCAGGAATGTCTCTTACCCAGTTCAGGAAAACCATTCATCCGTTGTAAACACAAACACAAAATCATATTAGTGACACGAGATAGGTTGTTCATAAAAATGGCTGGCATCTTGCTGGCTGGGCTATTCTGAAGCAATTACATTTTATCAACAATATTGTTTTTATCTCTTTGTCAATCCCAGTACCGCCGAATCTGCTTGCAAAGAAAAGAGAGAAGATAGAAGACAAAAGAACCAAGACTGGTGACAAGGTGGCTAAATAAATGAGAACAAATCAAAGAAGAACAACAAGAGGCATATATTTATTTGGATTCCCCCCAAAAGCACTGCACATTGCACTTCCATGGTCTCAGAGTACAGGGTTAGTTATCTGCTTCACAACCTAAAAAATCCAAATTATTTTTTTCAAAACTGAAATAGGGTCTAAGAATATATTTTCTTTCGAATGATTTTTCACTCTGCGAGCGCGCCACCATCACTCGTGTTGCGTGACATCAAAAAGAAAGATAAGCGTGCACTCGACTGGTCCAGACAGCCAGTCTGCGCATGCGTTTGCTAGCTTTTCTCTCTTTATAACATCACGTAACACGCGTACACAGGGTGGAAATCCCGACATTCCAGCGATTTTTTCTCACAAAGGGTCAGTATGAGGAAAAATGTACACGTTTTAAGTTTTTGAAAAAGGAAATGTGGATATCTGAGACTGTGAAGCAAATGTCTGCCCCTGTGTCTTTAAGAACAGGAGTACTGAAGGCTAGCCTGTGAACTAGCGTTAGGGACAAAAGCAGATTTTTTTATTTTTTTTGTGGCGAATTTGAACGACGGAATGGTAAACTAATCCAAGAATGGCCGTGAATAGCGAAACAGATGCGCTTTCTCTTTCATAAAATGTACCACGCCGATTCCAACTCATAAATATACCCGGCAGTAAGCAGAGAAATCACGTCATTCGATAAGTGGCTCTAACCGCCACATTGAGTTTGATTGTTTCACAGAAATGTTGGTCTACTTCCTGGTTTATTTATGTCTGTTTTACATTATTGACCAAACAGAATGATATAATTATCTACTCACGAAATACGATCATCCCCATGACAGCAAGGAAGAGGATGTCAATGTTTTCGTTGAGGTTGTCAAATTTCCTCACGAGATCTTCGATGGTCTCATTCGCCATGATGGTAGCAGTGTCCGATCCTATGTCCAGTTAATCTTTAGGTCTTGATCCTAGCAATCAGATTCTGAAATAAGGAAAAAAAATGATCACATTATCATCAATATATGGCACAAGAAGAGAAACTTGTTCCCGTGCAGAAGAAAGAACGGAAATGACGTCATAGAAGAATTCTGGGATGATAGAGTCCTAACTTGCGGATGGTAAGCAATATTATGAAAGACGAATTTTTTTTTTTTTAAGTGCTCCTGCAAACTAGCAGATTGGTGGTAAAGTGGAAGTGAAAATTGCCATGGCCCTCGTCTTTATCATTTTAAAACAAGTTTCAAGTTCCTCGCCCATTTTCTTCAGTATTCGTCTATCACAAGTTGAACAAGTTTAACAAATTTATTAACCATGTCCAGACCGTGCTTGACGGAATGAGGGCGGTCAAAATCACATTTAACAAATGGCCAGACAGACATGACAGATTAGACAATACATCATCACGGACAATTGACGTACAAAATATAGACCCGACGAAGTGTGGTTCCAAGTTTCAAGAAATACGAAAGTGAAGCTCGAAAGTGTTGGCCAGCTTTTATACGTGACTAACATTATTTAAAGTTTGGGTTTCGTTAATAATCATCCATATCCATTTCGCAGTCGCTCACAGTTTTACAAATTTTTTTTCCGGACGACATGTGGCAGATTTATTTACTAGACATGTTCTACGGACACGATTTTTCCCCTCGGTTTCACGCTCTAAATGACTCTCAACAGAGTTGACCAAAGATTAGCCTATCCTGTATTTTATTCTGTTTCATAATATAACTGCGTCACAGGGGAATCAAAACAAGGTTCGTTTCGCTCCTGTCGTTGCGTGCTAGATCGGTTTCTTCACTTGCTTTGTGCTGAGTGAAGAGCATATTCCACAAAACACTCAATATTAGATACGAGCGAGCCAAATTATCTCTTGAGAACTAAACAATACTAATGTGGTATATTATTATACAGAGAGGTACTGTATACATTTTACAATTGCGAACTTAACCAGTAGATTTTTTGATGGTGTAATATTTCAGAGATCACGTGATTTCACTTCAATCTTTAAATGTTTAGACTAGTTCTGACCACTAAAACACTTCTAGGAAAATGAGCGTAAATAAAGAGTGACAGAACAAAACAAATATTAACTAATTTTGACGGGATTAGGCATACCTCAAACGCTGGTACGGATGGCGGACAACAAGTGTTTGCAAAGAATCAGGCTATGTGAGGATGTCCCTAACCCGGATGTCCACCACAGATACAAAAGGGCATCATGTGTGGATCCCGTCACGGTACACGTATACCTATCGTCCTTCTTTTCCAAGAAACTGACCCTGACCCTGACCCTGAGGGGTTTTGTTTTCGGGAAGGTTCCGGTATGTGACACAGGGGCAGATGGGGTCAAGGGGAACGCTTTGGAAAGAATGAGCTAAGGGCAAGATTTCTGCAGGCAACAACCCGTTGGTTAGGGTTAGGGTTAGGGGCAGGGTTAGGGTTAGAGGTAAGGGTAGGGTTAGGGTTAGGGTTAGGGTTAGGGGTAGGGTATATCTTTAGTATGTTCTTATTTCGGGGGTTGTTGCCTACGGAAATCTTTCCGAGTTAAGGATTCCACGCGGGGGGAATTCCGTTTAAGACTCACACATGATGCTCCTGTCTCAATGAACGTTAGGGTTGGAGATTTGTCTTGACGGACGCTCCTGTCTCGATGGGCATTAAGGTTAGAGTTAAGGGCAGGATTAGATGTAGGTTTAAGGATAAGGTTAGGGTTGTGTTGGTAGGTATGAGCTCCAGTTAGGAATGTGGGTCTCGTTCGTAATTCATTCCTTGCACGCTTAACTATAATTACATCTCTAAGGCTATCCTCAATCCTAACCTCGTTCCAAACCATATTTAAACTCTGAGTAAAAGTCCAGCCATAATTCTTCACCTATGTCTATCGTGCTCCAGTATTAATTTACTAAAGTCATTTTTCTGCTCTATCCTGGCGCAAAATGAGAACAGAACTCAGTAGATTCTAACTGCTGAAAGGATTTCCATATGTGGGCCATCCTACAACATGTATGGAAAAACGAGATTGCGAGATTTGAAAACAACCACTTTTCATCCTTTGTGTATCGCTCACAAAATAGCCAAGCCCCTTTCTTAATTCAGCCCCATAAAAATAATCCTTAGTGTAATAGTGTGTTTATTTGTAGAGATCAGAAGCATGTTGTAGGATGGCCCATGTATGGAAATCCTACCTTACTACTGGATAACAGTGTCCTTATCTTTTATCTGCTTACTGCCAACAAATCCTTCTGACAAAAATAAGTGCCTAAACCCAATCCGCACTGCGCCAGGAGTCGAAGTTAAGATGTAACCGTATGAACTGATGAGTAGAACGTGTATCTCTAAACAATCATCCTGCCAGCTTTGGTAGACTTTCACGCTTCATAGCCATCACCAGTGACCACTTTTTTTTTTTTTTTAGTATAGCTATACTTCATTTAGACTTAAGCTGATAATCATTTCAATGTTCTCATGAAAAACTGTTCTTTTATTGAAGCACAATTACTATCGTCACATGAAAAAAACTCTTTCTATACCAGTCCAACCTGAGAAGGCGAAGTTCGGATTTCTCGAGGACTTGCGATGATGTCACACACGTCTCGACTTTATGGGCGGTATGATTAGGGACCCCGCTTCAAAGGAACTTTAGAGTTAGGATTAAAATTAGAGAGTCATAGCAACTAGGTTAATTTGCTCGGTGACTAGCTGGCAAATTTTAATATCATATCCATGAACATTTTCTGTAATATCCTTTCCACATAATGCTCTTGAAATATCACACTAGTACTTAGAGTAGGACTAAGCAGAGTTAAGAGAAGTATAATAAATGTTTTTTTCTTTTTTCAATACCTGCACAATTTAATCATTCGTCTTTAGCTTTTCAGAAGAAAAAAGCACACACACACTCTGTGGAAATCCTTCCAGATCCACTCCGTTGAAACACTGACATAAAGCACTGGAACGAGTATGGGAATCCTCTCTTGGGATCTGAGCCTACCTTCGAATCTTTCCACTAGAAATCCGTAAACAACCTGTCACACTTGGACTAGCTTGTCAACATGGGCTGAAAACTTCTTACCCACGTAGTGAGAGAAAACTTCCTGTTTATCCTTTAAGGGAAATAATACCTCACGGAACTACTATACTCTACGTTCTTTGATGAGCATTCACTAACCCGGCACTGGTGAAACACGTTCAATGGTATCTAGGTCACTATGTTCTTTAAATACACAACATTGTTTTCGTCAGGTGTTCCGAAAACTTTGCGCATGAATTGAACGTCGAGTTTAGTGAAGTGCGACAAGCCTTGATGACCCCAGTTGCTGGTCAGGCGAAACAGTGCGTGATTGAATGAAAGGTTCTCACACTCTGTTGAGCTCTACTTTTCTTGTACCCTTCACCATGTCTCCCCTGTTTTCATCTTTCGTGAGAGTTCGAGGGGCTGTGCAAACTTACCCCTTCTATACCTCCCCCCCCCCCNCCCCCCCCCCCCCCCTTTTTTTTTTTTTTGGCTTTACCCGTACAACTAGTAGAATTTTACGAGCAAGAATTCTGGAAAAGTACAAAGTTGCAACCCCTCCTCAGCCCCCATGTTTTCCCAACCCTCTGACAAGATGGAGTATCTTTGTCCTAGAAAACATCCGGGTTCAACGATTTGTAGGAGGGGAGTGCGAAGGTTTATATCCCTAACTGGCCTTTTGACTGTAATCTGATCTGATCCCATGGGGGTGAAGCAGGTGAAGCTCAATCATAGGACTTGGGGTCGACTTTGTTTAATTGCAGTATGCTTAATCGTAACTTCCGCATAATCGCACCTTTTTTTTTTCACCTGGCAAAGCACCGGATGTTCCATGCACAGATTAAAAAAAAAAAATCCGATAACAGCAACCTTTACCCAAGCTTCCAAAGAGTTGCACTTAAGCGGAGTTGACTGTATTCTGTGAATGTGGACACAGTTCAAGCTAACGCTCTTCCCATCCTCCCTCCCAAATCCTTCTCCAATCTTTCAGGCAGTCACTCTATGAAACCAGAGATATAACCATCATTGTTATAATTCCATAGATATAGTCTAGTGGCCACTAGGTCCCCATAGTAACACCTGAAGTTCAAAGTATTGTTCCTTCTTTCATTTTTATTTTCTACCTATTTTGCCATCCTTTTTTTTCTCTGTCAGTAAGTGTGAGTGTGTGTGTGCATGTGTGTGTGTGTGTGTGTATGTGTATGTGTGTGTGAGCGGTGTGTGTGCGTATGTGTGTGTGTGAGTGTGTGTGTGCATGTGTGTGTGTGTATGTGTATGTGTGTGTGTGTGGTGTGTGTGCGTATGTGTGTGTGTGTGTGGTGTGTGTGTGTATGTGTGTGTGTGTGTGTGTGTGTGAGCACACGTGTGTGCGTGCGTGAGTGCGTGTGTGTATGTATGTTTATGTGTGTTACATGTGTGTGTGTGTGTGTGTGTGGTGTGTGTGCACATGTGTGTACGTGCCTGAGTGCGTGTGTATGTATGTATGTGTGTGTGCCTGTGTATGTATGTATGTGTGTGTGTGTGTGTGAGTGTGTGTGTATACGTGCGTGTCTGTTTGTCTGTCTGTCTGTCTATCTGTCTGTCTGTTTATTTGTCTGTGTTTTCAGGTTACAGTCACCTTCTCCGCATTTTCATTATGAGAAGGCATTCCTTTCGGAGTGAAACCCCACCAGCAAAGAGGATGGGATGACGGACGAGAAAGGGGGTTAACAATGCGATAAAAAAAAATTACCAAGACATATGCGCATAATCTACTAATTTCAAGCAAGATGATGGAAAGAAGAAGGGTGGAAGAAGGGATGGGAGGAAGAGAAGGAGTGTCTGTCCGTCTGACCAGGTCACCCATGACCCGTCCCATTTCCATAATGAACACGCCATTGAGACGTCTCCAATAACTCCAATATAGGTTAAGCTAAGCGAGATCCTGGACCAGCTGTCTAACAGGATTGAATCTGTGTCACGTTAACTGGCAGGAAGTAGGACGCTCCATTCATTATAGCATAATAAGACCGTATGCCCACGACCGTAAAAACTGTTCAAATACCATTAAAAATAGAATGATGTGGCCATGTTTTGCAGGAGCGTAGCCATGATGTTCAAAAGCGATAGAGAATTTTAGTCTATTCGGAAGACATATCCGACTATGTTATGTACGCAATACCAGCAGAATGCGTCGTGAATAACGCTAATTTCTGTAAAGCTCTGATTTTACCGCAACCAGTTTCGTTGATATGACAAGAAACAAATTAATCTGTATTAGAGACAGCCAAAACTGATTGCTATAAAGTCGAAGCTTTTTTTTCCCCCTTTCGATGTGAAATTTTGCTGGAATTGCCCATTTGCAAATTTAAGTATTACCAAGGAAAGGAAAATAACTTCATCAAAAAATTCTAAAAGTCATCGGAATCTATTGAGGTCCAGTGTCAGTACCCAATTGTGGGATACTCCAGCTGAGAGTGGGTCAGCTCCACTAAAATTATTTCCTCTATAATTGTGTTAATCTATTGGATGATCACGAAGAGCCATGCTAAAATTTAATTTCCTGTGGATTATGAAATTAATTATCTCGTCTTAATTTGGGCAGGTTGTCGCGTGCCTTAAGCATTTCGGTCTGACAAGATACTGCTGATTAGGTTTTAATTTCTTCAGTGTATTTTTAAAAGCCCAAACTGTAACTTTGATGACGTTGCTGCATGAAGGGTACATAACAATTAAAGATCTGATATTGGGAAATATTAATGCAATCGACCTATACGCATTCTGTGTATACTTCGTCTATCGATCCATTACGACAACAAAAAAAAACAAAAAAAAACTGCTAGCTCAGCCGGCATAGAATTTTGTATTCCTTTTACTTTACTAATAAATTAACCTATCCTCTCTGTTTAACAAATGGCCATGGCCAGTGACACCGGACAAGACAACTCACAGCAGTGTGTAGTAACTTTGCCTGAGCAAGGCCAGTTAAAGGACTTGTGCCCCACTACCCGAGAGTCCGCGTGAACTAATCGCGGTTGGATCTTGTTCCTGGTCCAACAGTTTGTTCTCGCCTTCTGATTCGTGTTTTCTTTATCGAATATCTCGCCTAGTAACTATAGTAACTATCTTCATAGATCTGCGTTCAGGTAGTTGGATGGGACAATTGACAGCTTGATTACTGCCTCCCTTTGAAGCTCACAGCCGAGCGACGGACGATAAACCTAAACTACAGATTCACTTACGCGTGTCGAGTTTACGATCGAAGTAGTGTGGACTGTAAAAATGTGGACAGAGGGTGGCGTCTGGTGATTCAGATCAAAATGCCCAGGTGAAGGTTGCTTCAACCAAATTCGTGAGGACAATGGCATTCAAGCATATGAGGGAAACAACATGTTAAGTTTGAACACTCTTGACAATGAACTGCAAGCAACTGTGAAAGTGTGACTGTTAGTCGGTACAGTACTATGGCAGCTAGCTTGGAAAATATTGTTTAATCGTCTGAGTAACAAGCAGATCTAAACGATTCAAAAACGTACTCCGAAAAGCTGCTGAAGTTACAATGTTATAATATACGCCCAATCCTCCCATCTTAATCCACAAACTTACATAGTGTCCTACGTACATATTTTCAGTGTCGATGCAACATGCAACTTATCATTATTTATTCCATCAGTACCTGTAAGCTGACGTGGTCAAAATGCAGGTTATGATGGAGACAGGGCCTTAGAATCAATACAATATCTCATTTGGGACCCCTGTCTCTTCCCCTCAGGCGAGAGCAACACAGCATCAGTACAAACGGGGTATTTGAAATTTCTTACGGTATCCAACAAGAAGGACAGCGAGGCGAGCCAGGCCCTTAGAGTCAAGTTTTACTGCTTTGGCGCGCGTCTAATTCGACATGTTTTCCTAGACTTACACGTTAATGTAAGCTTCTGCACTAAAACTCTGCGTTAAGAATTTGGCTATGCCATCGGATTCCTAATTCCTAGCACTGGTCAGCTCTAAAACCATGTGGCTCAATGCTGAATACAAAAGTTTGTTACCTTTTCCTGACCGCCCGAGGTAGTGGGTTACGTTCAAGTTGGGTTACCGTTTCCGTTCAAGGAAAACTGTCAAGCATCTTATCAAAAGCGCTAACAACCGTTTAGACATAATAAACATTCCCATCCTTGAGGGGAAAGCCTAGCGTGGGTTATTTTCGGAATACTATAACTGTTGAGCACAAAGAGAAAAATGGGCACCTCCGGTAGTTACACAAATTGACCTTTCAGTGCATGTGTTATGACGGTGGCTGGCAGGATGGCATCCACCCGTAAACAATAAACCCATGAGTCATCATTGTGTTGCCTGAGGACAGAGTGCTTAGTTTTGACGGGGTGTCAAAACACAGTTCTCACAAACTGCCTCAAAAAGGACAGTGTGAAGGAGGATATTCTATTATAGCGATGTCATAGTAGCAAAAAAAAGAAGAATATGGAAACAAAACACGTTATAATAACAAAAAAAGAAGTAGAATGACATAGACTCAAAACACACTGTTGACAGCCAATGTCTGTTTACGCCCAGAAAACACGCCTCTACAGCATGAATATCGCCAGCATCATAATTAAGTTTTGGCCTAAAAATGGACGCCTTTGTTGTCTTAGTCTGCTGTAGAAATCCTACAGAGGGAACGAGTATTAACGAGTCGCGTGACGTCATCAGTTTTGCGCTCTAGTGCCCATGCGACAAATTCACCTGTATTTTCATTATACAGAGACAGGCGTGTTGTGATTTTTTTTTTTTTTGTGAAGTGAAATTATTTTGCAAAGGCATGTCAAATCTTATAGGCAACGGGCTGTAAAGGGCTTCCTTCTGCAAATAGATTCCCCACGAAAAGATAGAGAGCTTCATGAAACA
>JAWQUT010000065.1:1956549-1969915 GCA_033807755.1 Ellobium chinense | reverse complement strand
AGTCATAGGAATGGAGAAGTAGAAAAAGAGAGTGTTCTAAGTTCACGAGGTAGTCTAGTCTACAACACAAATGACCAACCTTCTCGGGAGGGGGGAGGAGGGGAGAAGTTTTGTATCTTGCTTAACTCATGAGGCCCATATCTCAAACATGTTCAATTCAATACATTTCAAAGATTTTATTAAGCCTTAGGCCAACATAATACGGTAAACTACAATATTACGTCAGTACAATCCACTGCAAAGACGCATACCCATGCTCCTCATGCACACCTTTGCCATTCATCTACCACTCTCTCATCTAGCTGACATCCAGTCTTTCAAGAATTAAAATTAACACACAAATCATGACATTACTGCCGTGATCACTCAGTCTCTAAAATCATACTCCCTGCTTGTCTCTCCCCTCCTTCCCCCTCCCCCCTTTCCCCAACGTCTACAATTGCTTGCCAGAGGAAACCCATTTTGGCTCAAATTTCTGAATTATATTTTCTCAGTATTCCTAAACATATATTATTCAGTCTTCCTACGTCTTCATCCAACTCACTTTTAAAAGTATATTACTAAACATATTTTTGGTATAACTTTTAAATACCCCGAGAGTAATTTTTCCTAAAATTCCTTGACATACTATCAGGCAATGAAACTCATCCTCTATATCGTTACATAAGCTACATTTTCTGTTTTTATGGTCTAATTTGCGTCTCTCCCACCTCCGGCCTCTCTCCATCATAACCCATAAATGCATGCGAGCTTAGTCTAGTCTTAGTAAGAGCCATTCTCTTTGCTTTGCAATGTCATACGTTTACGTAACTTTCATATTCCATGTCTGATTTAATATGATTATACAATCTATTATTACTATTAGCCGTTACTGCCTACCTCCATTCCTGTCTATAATAGTCTGTTAAACGTGTTTTAAAGTCAGATAGAAATACGTTTTCATCTTCAACATTCTGTTCCATCCATACATATAAGTAGCCATTATGGGATAAAAGATCTTTAACCAGTGTCACCCACGACACGATCTCTGGATTTGAGTCTGACATTTTCATATAATTCTTTGTATACTTTTTTCACTAGGTTATTTTCATGAAAGCTTTCCCAGATAATTTTTTAACAAAATTTTACGATTCGTACTCGACTCCCGATGATCATGGGAAACACCCCCAATTCTCGATAAAAACATTGCTAAATGCTAATGCAAGCTGTAATCATGTAAATATCAAGACATCGTCCAGCACTTCTGACTCATCAATCATCATGTATAACACGGGCATTCTGCAATCTGTAATCACTTGGAGACTATGATCTATACCTTTGTTCAACCATGATAGTTTTTGCCCGCGGGTCAACAGTTCAGAACTTCTAATCTCTAGCATCACACAGCGACTGATTACGGCAAGACTCAAAAGTCAAAACGTCTATTTTATGTATAGACCACGCCCTTATACGGTATGTGGCAAATCGCTCTCTTGGACGCCCTCATCTTCCTTATTTGTTAATTGGAGAGCATTCTAGGGTCCGATTGGTGTGGCCCCTGGCAGCTCTCGACTAGAGAATTTAAAATAGGAAGGATTCCACCACAATATTATTTTACCAGCAGATGTCCGAAAGATAAAGTAACTTTTTATATTTATTGCTTTAAAAAATTCCTATGGTGTGCCTTTATTGAATAAAAACGTTTTTAAAAGTTAATAATCAATGATATTATCAGTGGCATGTTTGAGGATAAAGTCCAGATATCCAAATTGTAATCTTAGACAATCTTTTTGAGAGAAATTGCCTTAAAACGTGATTACTGGGATATTAGATACAAATGACAAATGAGTAATGCGCCAAGTAATTGGCGCAAATTTTCAAGGGAGAAGTATTAGTAATAGAGAGTTGCATGCTCACATGACATGCCGTTTCTTCTATGAATCAATATTCTGAGATGTTCCAGCTTCTCGATTTTGTTTAGGAAATTTGCCGGCGTGAGATTATATATATGAGAACTTTCCCTCTCTCCGCCCCCGCCCCCTCTCCCCCCACCCTAAATTATATTTTTGCACAAGAAAACTCTACACAAAATTGGACAAAAAATCGATTCGTAGATTTTGGAGGTGAACGTTTTATTCAAATATTGTGAGGTGGGGGAGGGTGGATTGAGTCCATCTTTAGTCTTAGTTTTGATCATTAGGTCACTTATAGGGAGGTCCAAATGTAATGCCACACCGTTAACCCAGAGTTTCGAAAAGGAGAGTTAAATAATGTCAGTATGGACGAAAGAAAATCACCAGGTTTAAAGACACTCTTCCAGTGCCAAGCGTGTTAGAACATCTGACATAGTTTATAAAGCAACAAAACAAACGGAAAAAAAATCATCAGTCGAATAGATAGAGCTGCCATTAGAAAGATCGACACAATGCATGTCAACCCGCCAACGAGTAGGCAGTATTCAGTGGTACGTGGCATCTACATTAATTTTCAGCTTTGTGAGAAAATTAGTAATTTCAGCAAATATCCAGAGCAGGCTGTCTATGATGAATAGGACTTTAAAATCTCCTAAGCATATTTTCCTGTTTAGTACTCATTTAATGGACACTGCAACCGATGTTATCAGCAAGCCAAAGTACATCGGCTTGTTGAGGCACAAAGGCACGAAATTCCAAGTGCATGTCATGATGACTGTGTTAACGATTGCGGTTGAATTCAACCATTCACCATGTCCTTCTGTTCATGTATCAAGGAGCTACGTTACCGCACTACATTCATGAGGCGTCAAGGGATCCTAACCACAACCACGGCGTTGTTCCTGAATGCGCACATTTATAAGTCACTGAGAATACCCGCTTTCCACACATTTAAGAATGGTACAGTTATGAGCGTACCTGTCTAGCTAGATACTGTTAAGTCATTGCTACAGCGTAAATTCACTGACAGAGTGTTTTTACATAACAGAGCAAATATAACTCCTCATTTTACAAATGGGATTAACATGCCTGAGAGACGAATTCATAGAGTCCATATATAGACTTATAAAAATGAGTTGTATGAACTAAAGGTACGCTCGTACATAGAGTTATTATAAGTCTCCGTGTTTCTTCTCTCTATTTGTCTTCTGTATCTTCCCCATCACACTTGTAAGTCTCTATATCTGCCTGTATTGTGTCTGTCTGTCTCTCAGCCCTTCCCTCTGTTTAGTTGCCTGTCTGCCAAATATCTCTCTGCCTGCCTGTCTTTCCTTCCATCTCTTAATCTTAATTTGCCCGTCTGTCTGCCCGTCTTTCTGACAGTTCATCTGCTTCCTATCTGTCATTACCAACTTTCGGAACGGCTATCTACCCCACCTTTTCCAAGCCAATGCTTTATCACTGCTGTTGAAGATTATCAATGTCCATGCACTCAGTATGACCTCCCGCTCATTTGTTCCTATGCAAGTACCAGCTATTTGCTTCACCCTTCACACCTCCGTGAGTATCGAAATTCTGGAGTTTGGTATTTGGAAATGCACTGCAAGTGCGTGGTTTTCTTTTAAAGACAACATTTTTTTTTACCTTTCGATGAGGAGAAGAGGAATGAATGGTATTGAAAAAAAAGCACCTATATCATTATCATCTTGCTGTCATCAAACTGATCATATTCATTCATTCATTCATTCATTCATTCATTCATTCATTCATTCATTCATTCATTCATTGACTGACTGACTGACTGTCTGGCTCACCCACTCATTCACTCACTCACTCACTTACTCACTCACTCACTCACTCACTCACTCACTCACTCACTCACTCACGCACGCACGCACTCTTCTATTGTTACTTTTCTCCCTTTTACGTTCACAACATGTTTTTCATCACTGCGTTATTGTTTTTCTCTCAACCCCTTTCCTACGTAATGATTTTTCAGGTTTTGATGTCATAAATTTCTATGACCTCATTAGTCTGTACATAGGTTTGTTAAAGTTAGGTTTCACAGTGTTTCAGCACGATTACGGCTACCTTGCGTCCCTCTTCATAGAAATGGTTTATTACACTGTCACTAAGAAGTATCGGTAGGTCGGATAGGACACGGGAATGCTACTTCTGGGGCGTACATATACGTCTATGCGCTATTTGGATGAGAGAATCATGATGTATATATGAACATCATACATAGCTAAGGGGTTGAGAACTACTGCATGTTGTCAATCTCAGTGTATTTATAGCCCTTATGTATATGAGTCAGTGGTATCTATTTTACTTTCACGTTTGGATTGGACGTGGAATGTGTGCAGATGGTATTGGAATGTGTTTTCACGTTACTTTGCATTCCTAAACGGACAACAACATCATTATCATCATCAGCAGCATCACTGTCGTCATCATCATCATCATCATCATCATCCTCAACAACAACAACAACAGCATCAACAACAACAACAACAGCATCAACAACATAACAACAATATTAACAACAATAACAACAGCAGCAATGACAACAAAAACAACAACAACAACAACAACAAGAACAACAACAACAACAACAACAACAACAACAGCATCAACAACAAAACAACAATATTAACAACAACAATAACAACAGCAACAATGACAGCAACAGGCGGCAACAAACAAGAACAAGCAAGAACAAACAAACATTAACAATAACGACTTAAATCTAGGGTATTTAGTTTTGTATTTGATAACGGAATAAAATTAAATAAACAAATTTCCATGAAACATCTATGTCACTGTAAACAAAAAGGGGAATGAAAAACAACCATCTCATTAATAATGAAGATGATGGTGATGGTAATGATGATGATGATGATGATGATGATGATGAAGTTAACCGTGGTGGTAAAATAGTATTATAGTGATGGATAATTATAATGATATTCACAATGATGATAATGATGCTTTAATTTGAGTTTCAACTAGAGGGATCTTTCAGCCTGAACTTTGTAAGACTTGTCATTTAAAAAAAAAAAAAAAGAGCAACAAGCAGTGCATTGGAACCTCAAAATTTAGTACTCGGTTTATATGTATATGTCGTCAATTATGTGTGAATCTCATAACGTCAGTTTATTACTACACCATTATTTTCATTATTGAAGCACATCTAAATAAGTATACTTTTTCCCAACACGTAGGACTTATTTGTTATTATTTTGTTTTTCTCTGAACAAATTTAATTTGCCAATAATGACAACAGAAACGTTATTTAACAAAAATGATATTGATGCTGTTTATGATTACATAACAGAGCCACCTACATAATGATGACGATTCGGATGATAATAATGATGATGTGATGATGATGATGATGATGATGATGATGATGATGATGATTTACCTTACGTCTCTTCTTACCCATTCATTTCATTTTATATTTAACCTGATGAAGAATCACATCTTTGGTTTGAAAATTCGTAATTGATTTATATCATTATATAAGTCCATTTTGAATTTTGAATATTAAAGTATATTTCTAAATCCTTCGCTGGTTTGGACAGAACTTTTCAATTTTTTTCATTGTGTTCCAAATGCTGCTGCTGCTGCTGCTGCTGCTGCTGCTGCTGCTGCTGCTGCTGATGATGATGATGATGATGATGATGATGATGCCGATATGATGATGATGATGATGATGATAATTATGATGATGATGATAATGACCCTGATTATGGATAATGTAGTGCTAGTAGTGATGACAACGACAGAGATGATCAAAATGACAATTATATCACATTAATATAATTCTTACCAACTGCTCATAACTGCATAGAGATATCAGCATGGAATATTACAAAATGTTTATTTCAGTTCAAGTGCACAATGTTGGAATAATAATTCCTAAAACAAGTACATAAAATACATTAAAGAGATAAACCACTGTAACAATAGTGGGTGCGAGAACTTTTCAGGTTTACAGTATCTTTTGAATGAAATAACGAAGTTTAAGTATACTGTTACATTATTAGACTGCCGTTTTATGACAAAGGGACGAAGGCGGGACGTCGGTCAGATCAAAGCAGGTCTGAAGTCAGTGTGTCAGGAGACACATTTTGGTCCAGGCTCTTTATTCGAGCTGAATAAGAAGACATTTAAAAGTACGCAATAAATGAAAAAGCACACAAAAATTATACAGCATGTTGAGAGGTTAAAGCAAGAATGTCATATCTGCAAAAATTCAGCTTTTTTGGTGTCATAGGTGACTTTTCAAATAAATCAGAATATCTGCAACACTGAGGCGAATCAAGTGCTTAAATTAGTTTGTACAGATTACAAAAAAAACATAGTATATGACCATACATAGGGTCTCTGTTTTCACAGCTTTCATGAAAAATTCAAACTCATTTATCTCAAAACAGCATTTCATGCAGATATGACATAATTGCTTTAACCTCTCGATGTATAAAAAGTTGCTTCTGTTTATCAAACATAAGGAATTTTTTACTCAATAATATTTACCCTAACTTTAGGAAGGACAGTAACGTTTCTACAAAGTTTCTCTGCATTAAAAATGGTTTACTCGTAAAAATGTGGATAACATTGATTGAATTCAACTTAGTGAATTATCCCACCATGCCTCTCTTCTCCTTTTATACCCCCGACGGGCCTTTAATATTTTGCTCGATGGTGCCTTCATCCTTTTGCCATACAACAGCGGCGTGACTGAGGGCGCGAGCCTACCGAACCAGGTACTACGGAATCCGAATCGTGAGGACATTTGCGGTCAGTCAAAATGAGGCTTATGTCGCTAAACTACGAACTGAGATATCAGGCTTTAAAGATGTGTGGAGTCATCTGATATTAATTTTTTTGTATGCTTGTTTATGTTGCGAAAATCTGAAGTAAAATAATTTCTATACACAAAATCATAGATTTTTATGGGCAAATAAATGGCCAGTAATTGTGGATAAATTTCAAGTTTTTGTGAGGCACATTAAGTAAACCATATAGAATGAAATATTCTTCAATCGCGATGTTTCTCAGGCATTATATTTCTACTGCATTGGAGTGGTTCCCCCATCACTTCAAACAACTATAATCATCTTCAGCCAGAATAGTGCTAGGCCAAAAAAAACCTCACCTACTGAAACCACAGACAATAAGCTTTCTTCAAATATCAGTAACTATGGCACGAGGCCAAAGGGTTGAAGCCCAAGTGGCAGCTGGATCGGAAATGTAAGTAAAATATCATATCAGTAATTTCATTTAACCAAAAAGCGACTTAAGATCTTTTTGACTAGCTGCAAGACATTTACACTCCGTCTTTCTGGTTCTAAATCGCACCAAGGCTGAGTCTTCTAGATTCGTCACGATTTGGCCTCATCATACCTGGGGCTAGAGTACTGCGTATCTTATGATCGGGGTTGGACAAGTTCACCAAAAAGATAAAAGGTTCAAATCAAGTTCAGTTCACTGAGGGGGAAAAGTTCTAAGATCAAGTTTAGCTCAATTCCATCATAATTGAGCAGTTTTCAGGTCAGTGGCCGTATGCATAATCCTTACGTTAGTTAAGGCACTGCGGTAACCACGGGAAACTCCCAAAACATTGGGTAGTGGTCACTGTAGGTAACGCAATACGTTAATTAACGCAAGGATTCTGTATACTGTTGCAAATCAGTTCTTCTTGGTTTCAGAAATCAATATTCGGCTCTGGTTTTGGAGATAGATGTTAACTGAATTGAAATCTAGATAGAAAATCAAAGTTCAAATGGTGCACCCCAAAAAGCAACAGTTCAGATTCAGATCAATTCGTCTAAAATACTTATTAAGCTCAGATCAAGTTCAAGTGAACTGAACTTAAGTTCACAAGATGCATTCATAAAATCTCAGTACTGCCCGACCCAGCTCACAATGTCTGTGCCGTGCCAGATCTTTGTTCCGATCCCGTGGACTCGCGATCTTAGTTTTAAGATTCGGTGAAGATTTCAATTTCACTTTACACTCTTTTCACACGCCTTCACACTCACTCATCCTTGATGATAATGCTAATGATGCTCTTGCTGATGATGACAACTTTAGTAATGATAATAAAAAGTATAACAATGTTTGCCTTTACAAAGGAAAATAATTATAATGGTAATAAAAACGATGGTTATGATAATAAAAATGATGATTAAGTGAAAAATAAAGTTATTTGAAAAAAAAATGATGATGATCGCATTAGTGATCATAATAATAATGACGAATGATGATGACGACTTCATTATTTATCACAATCATGATGACAATGATGAGGAGGACTACATTAGTGATGATCATGAAGATGACAATAATGGAAATGTTAATGAGTGCTTGCTTTTAACAGCAGTACAAGTGGCTTCACGACAATACAGGGATGTCTGTTCAAGAGACAACAGCCAGGCCTGTATGATTATGGCAATTACCTCACCTTCACAGAAATGGATGCCTGAGACGGATTGTCTCAATCTACAATCTGCCTTTTATTTTCTCTACGTAGAGATCTTAAAGGAGCAGGGATAAATATTTGCTTCACAGCCTAAAACATCCACATTACGTTTTCAAACACTGCAAACTGCGTATGTTTTTTCCAGTATTCTGACCAATTGCGGGAAAACACCGCTGGAATGACGGGATTTGCACACTCTGTGCGTCGCCATTGTTCGTGCCGTGTGACGTCACAGAGTAGACACATGCACAAACTGTCTGGATCAAGCCTCTGCTAGCCTCTCCCGCTTTTTGACGCCACGCGGCACGAGTAATGGTGGTGCGCACAGGGTAAAAATTCCGACAATCCTGCCTCTTCTCTCAGAAACTACAAGGTGAAAAGAAAATACACACAGTCTGAATTTTATGACAAAATAGTGTGGACTTATTACCGATCGTTACCTTCGGAAGACAAGCCTTCCCTACAAATGGTTGTGAACATTATCTCGGCTCAAGTGGATTTTATTTCATATTTCAAATACTAGACGTTTATCGTATCAATTTCCTCCATCATAACATTCGGAGAAACAACAAATTAGCCCTATGTATAGCTTCTATGATGTATGAAATCCTTCATATGTGAATTTCGGAAAAAAACTGAGCTCCGATCGATTGGCGGTAGTCTCAGACAATGCATCTCTATTTGTTTTACATTGTTTGAGGCTTGTGAGACTCTAGTCGTAGTCGCCTCTGGAGGTGGTTGTCCTACAGAGGTGAGCGCCAAATCAGGTTTGACTGTTTTCTCCTTAACAATAAAACATCCGGTCAGCTGGTCAATTAAACAATCGATCAACCGTCACAGACAGTTAGTAGATATTGATTAGCAGTGGCTTGTTTTAATGAAAGTGACCATCTTTGATTCATCAATGAATCAGTGAGACATTTAATGACCAATAAATCATTCAGTCATTCACTCTGCTAATAAGTCCCTCACTCACTCACTCACTCACTCACTCACTCACTCACTCACTCACTCACTCACTCACCCAAGCAGCCAGCCAGGCAACCAACCAACCAACCAACCAACCAACTAACCAATAAATCAGTCTACTCGGTCATAAATAAATCCAACAATGAATTGTGTCAAAAAAACAAAAACGAATGTAATGCAAGTTATCATTCTCTGCCTCACTCATAGTCACTCACCCTGAGAACCTTCAACCCCGTCGAACTAATGGTGAGAGAGAAAGGAGGTGAGGTGGAGGGCGAGGATCAAAGGTTATAATACAGAAAAAAATACACATATGATTGCGGTAGAGCAAGAGAGGACCATACCACATTTTTGCCATTTTGGCGGTAAAGGGTTCTATAAATAGATATTGACGCAATCTTGCTACAAATATCGGTTACATTGCTATTTCTAGCCTGTGGCAACGTCTAACACCAACTTTTCTCTTTTACAAGTCTTTATAACTCAATAGCAACATAAACTTCATCCCTTAGTTTCTCAAAACACAGCAAATGTGAGATGGTCCACTCTTGCTCTACAGCGACCATATATAAACAAGACAACCTCCGAACAGGACATGTTATTATGCTCTGGGTGGCCATCAATGTAATCATTGAAGAATAATGACAACTCATTTACCTATCAATCGATGATGATCCGAGGACGCCGAAAATAAATTAGTATAGTAAACAGCTATATACTATAATACAATCCAGTGCATTGATAAATCATCACGAAATAGTGTGGTATGTATCGCTGTCCTCATGACTCTGATTTAGTTAGTTAGTCTGTCTGTCTGTCTGTCTGTCTGTCTGCCTGCCTGCCTGCCTGCCTGCCTGCCTGCCTGCCTGCTTGCCTGCCTGCCTGTCTATCTGTCTGTCTGTCTGTCTGTCTGTCTGTCTGTCTGTCTGTCTCTCTGTCTGTCTGTCTGTCTGTCTCAACGTTGATGTGTAGTCTCCTGTGATTACTAGATAAATTAAAAACATGAATCATATTATATCTGTACACAACCCCAGCCCCCTTCCCCNTCCCATCCCGCCCCCTCCTCCATCCATTCTCTCGTCTATTTCCATTCGTCCGCATCAATCAGTCTTAACCCCAAAATACAATCGACTCAATATATTCACATCAAGCATACTCGCACGGTTCGCTAAATGGTAACACTTTCCAAAAACAGTAGCACAAGTTACTAAATAATAATCTCGATACTTCATAACCGCAATTTTTGCTCTGTTTCACCGAGACAATGCTTTTTTTTTTTAGCCGAACCCACTGTATGATACTTTGGTTGCTGCATCATGCCAGTGAAATCAAATAAACAAACAAACAAAACAAACCAGTGTCACGTTATGCGACTCAAAAAGTCTTTTCCACACACTAGAGCCACGCATTAAGGGGACACACGATGTTCTTTCCCAGCTGTTCTTTCCCAGCTGTTCTTTCCCAGCGGTACTATAAGCATAAACATAAGATGCGCAAAACATTCCATTGGAGTTTCTATGCCAAACTGCAAGGGGTGCTTCATTTTGCATCACAGTTTGTTCTCAGGTCTTCGTATTTATGTGTCTATACTGGAAAAATAAAAGCCCATGTAGAGAGTTATCTAAGAGACGTCGATGAAATCTGATATAGGACAACTGGTGCTATTGCAAATTTAACTTGTTCATCATCATCCTTTTTGGAAAAACATCACCTAATAGCATTTTGGGGGCCACTTTGCTCAGAAACTCCAGTGCACTTATAATGTTCAGTGCGGCCGTCCGTTCGCTGTCCAAGATGTTTTCTGCATTGCAACCTCTAGGAAAGGGCTGTGTCTCCCCTTAAAGTCTATTGTATCTCCCTGGGCACAGCGTCACTTGTTTACTCATTATGGCTGCCTCATGGCTAACATCAAGTCAAGAAAATGAACAATATGCATCGTGACATTTGGGTCTTATTAAAACAGCTTCGGTCTTGCTATCATCAAACACTTCCCTCCACCTTCGCGCTTTGTTATTAGCGGCGTTGCTTGCCGCTCTGGCTTCCTTGCTAGCCAAATCAAACACTCAGTCAATATATAAAGGGCATGCATTGCGATATCTGGGTTCCTCTTACACAGTTCCACCTATGTCACTCCATTTCTTCTTTCGTGCTTCCAACACAACACAAAGTCGGTCAATACAAGACATGCATGCATCACGACCTTGGGTCCCGTTGACACGATCCCTCTCATGCCATATTCCAGACAGGCGCAATTTCTTCTTCTGCACATTCTTGTGCAGCAACACAACGACGGTCTTCCCATATAACCGGCCAGGCTGACTAGTCGTCATATTTGAACTTGGACGGTCCTTTGCGAGGACTGACGGCAAAGTCTTTAAACAGTGGACATATACACATCACGACATTTGGGTCCACGCTCAGTTTCCTGCCTCGACCTAACTGTTACCTTCAGAAAGGCGTTGTTTCTCCTTCAATGCTATAATATAGTCTGAATTAACTAAATACATTGGAACCTCGATATTAAGTTGTCATATAAAGAAGATACCTCTATCACATGTACTGACAGATTACCATTCTGTCATTTTATTGTTCAAGAGGATCTCGATAATAAATACAGCTCAGTAATGAGTAGGCTTATTGCACACTTTTCCATGAACATACAACGTAATATACGAAGTTCCACTGTAAAAGTATGCGCCACAACATTTGGGCCCCTTCCTTACTAACTACACAGCTTCGCCTTTGTCCCCATCAAAGAGACGTTGTCTCTCCTTCCGCACTTCGTCATTGGCATTATTGTCGTGGCTGGCTTGCTCCGCCTCCTTCCGGTTTCTCCTCTGTCTCATCTTTTTCTGACACGCCCACAGGGCCAGGAAGTAGAGCTTCTTGCCGATGAACAAGGACGCGGCCACACAGACTCCGAAGCACCCGACGATAAAAACACCTAGGGAAATCAGAGAAATCATGAAGATTTCGGTGATTTGGGACTGATGTGTGAAAAAAGTTCTTGGGATTTTAGGAGCACAGCTATCGCGAAATCCGAGTCGTTATAACCAGAATGGGCTCAACCACAAATCAAATCAGAATATGTAATGGGTGACAAAAATGTTTATGGATGATGCTTAAGGTTACACTTATTAGTGGTAGGCAGAATCTTTTACGTAAATTGATACTTTCAAAACTAAGGGATTTTGATTCCGAAGAGAAATTTTGAAACTGTCGGAATTAATTTCAATCCTCTTCAGATCTTCAATATCAAACTAATTCCCAGTTTCCTCGCTGCAAAGATTAGTGGTATCAAAATGTATTCCATCTAAAAGTATCAGATGTATCTAAGTGTCGAAAATAGGTATTGAAAATGGGTATCGAAGGTATTGAAGAGCCTTTTCAGAACCAAATATCAGAACGAAATAGAAAAGATATTTTTGATACTTACAGCTTGAAGGCTGGGTAGCGTGATACATAAAAATTTAGGCATCGACCCACCAAACTGGCCTGTAAACTCAGTTTCTATTTCAGGTCTTATCACAATCATCATAACATAGAAAATCAATCATCATCATTATCATCATTTGTGTCTTTAAGAGATGAGGAATATGACTCGTTACTCCAAATTTAAAATTCGTCATCATCGTCCTCCTCTTCCTCAATATCTACATCATCATCATACTGGCAACATTCAGGCTGACAAATAACTATAATATGATGTAATGTATGTCTGGAACATTTCACATTATCAGCTATGAATGCTGTACTGAAATTTGAACTCCAGCTAGGTTCATTGGTAAGTCCAACACAACAAATCTTTATCCCCGGACTGCTTTCAATTTATCAAAAATATGAAATCACCTACTTTCATGTGAGTATTACTTTCTCCGATTTATACTATGCAAGAAAAACAAAGTCACTATTACACTTTTTTGTACACCTCTCCTGCTAGTTCACTTTAGACCTCATATTATCTATTTGCAATCAACAGCTTAGTTTTAGACTTGATCACATACATTCTCTTTTC
>JAWQUT010000065.1:1922894-1946431 GCA_033807755.1 Ellobium chinense | reverse complement strand
GGGGAAGAAGATTGGGGGGGGAGGGGGTGTTAATAATATGCTTTGAGCATGCTTTATACATTACTAAGCTGTCTCTTTGAAGTCTTTATGCCCCACGCATATTTATCTCAGACGGCCAATAATCATAAAGTAGTTTCTTCAAAGGGCATAGGTGGGATCGTAAACAGATAAAATATCCAGGGGTGGCCTCATTAGTCCCTGGCACTCTTGACCGAACCTACAATTAGTGTGACTGTAGAGAGGAATGGAAACTTACACTGGATAGGTACAGAGGTATCCATGGAGCGACGGAAAATCAGGCCTTCGAACCAACCACTATTGCTCACAAGTGGACATTATAGGAGAAGTCAAAGAACGGGTAAAGGTACGGGTAATTGAAAAGTTGGGCATTAACGTTGGGATCTTTTACTATCGTAAGAATTACATTAACTATGCATGCTGAATGCTACTAAGGTTGCATTCAGCGCCAATGCACTAAATGACATTCTTACGACGGCAAAAGATCCCATCGTTAAATGCGCAAGCTCTCAGTTGTGTTCTCCGCACAGCCCCCACGACAAAATGATGAGACAAGAACGGTAGGAATCTGTCAGTGTACTGGGATTTTAACTATCACAGCAGGCGACCGCTTTGATCCTTCTCAAAAGTCTGTGAATATCATTAACGATGGGATCTCTTACCATCGTAAGAATGACATTAATGCATCGGTGCTAAATGCACTCTGAATACAGTAAACTCGACGTTCTGAGATATCACCGAATAGTTAGTCCTTGTCTGAAGGAACACAAAAACACAAGCAAGCAAGCAACTAACCAACCAACCAACAAACAAACAAATGAACCAACCAACCAACCAACCAACCAACCAACCAACCAACCAACCAACCAACCAACCTTTTAATATCCTCAGCAATGACACACAAAAAAAGCAAAGCAAAGCAGTGCTAATGAGCTGCTCATACTTTAAGGCGATGAATGCTCAAGTGCATGTTCTTCTTAAGCCATTAGCTAAGAGAAAATCATGCAGAAAGGAAAGATAATATTCATTTGGGGATTCCCTACTTTTTTAGTTTACCTGAAAACTTCTTTGGTGTGTATTTATCTGCAGATTTTAACTTGTGATGCATCTCTCTCTCTTTCGTTCCATCTCTTCTTCTCTGTCTTCCTCTTTCTTTCTCTCTCTCCCTCTCTGTTTTTGTCTCTCTCCCTTTCTTTCTCTCTCTCTTTCTCTCCATGTCTCTTTCTCTCTCCCTCTCGCATTCTCTCTCCCTCTCTCTCTTTCCCCTCTTTCTGTCTCTCTCTCATTCAATTCCTCTCTCTTTTCTCTCTTCCTCTCTCTCTTTTCATCTTTCCCTCTTTCTCTCTCTCCCTCTCTCTGTTTCTCTCTCTTCCTCTCCCTCTTTTCGCTCTCTTGCTTTCTCTTTCTCGTGTGTGTGTGTGTGTGTGAGCGTGTGTGTGTGTGTGTGTGTGTGTGTGTGAGCGTGTGTGTATGTACTGTGTATGGATGTGGGTGTGTGTGTGCGCGTGTGTGTGTTTCATCAACTCTTTTCACACTTTTACAAAGACTCCTATATTTTCTCTGATTCTTTTTTTTTTTCGTTTCGACTCTATTCTTTCCAATATGCTCTCTCTCTCTCTCTCTCTCTCTCTCTCTCTCTCTCTCTCTCTNNTCTCTCTCTCTCTCTCTCTCTCTCTCTCTCTCTCTCTCTCTCTCTCTCTCTCCCCCTCTCTTTGTAGGCACAAGCAACGGGTCGCCTATGACATATGTAAATCATGAGTTACATTCAAAGCTTATTTGTCTCTTCCAAGAAAGGCCATGTACGAAGTCCTTTTTCAAATCACCTTTGCGCGCGTATCAGCTAGTCAGATCGACAAATAGTTATCATATAAACAGGGCCTATTTCCGGTGACATAAAAGGATGTAATATTTTTTTGATATATCACACGTTACATAAATTTGATCCTTGACCTGCTTACGAATACTGTGATTGGAAGCCTTGGAAACCCCTAGGCGTATAAATATGTGACGTCATTTCTTTTGTGGCGTTATGAATATGTGACGTCATTTCTTTTGGAACTATTTTCACTGCCGTGGGGTTTCCCTCTGTCTAGAAAAAAAAAACCCAATATTTCAGTCTGTCTTTCTTACCGCTTGTCATCGTTCTCTTCACGTTTCAGTTTCAGTTCAGTTTAACATTTGAATTAAAGTACTTGAAATTTCACAGTGTCTTTGTGATCTAAAGTTTCATTGACGATTGTCAGACGTTTGGATCTACTTTGTGTCGCGTAATTCATTCAGTTCAGTTCATGATTGAAAGTTCATTTTTTTTTTAAATTAGATAGAGTTTATATGATAAAAAGGATCTGAAACTCGTGTTTGTTTGATATCAGGTTGATGAAATTCGTTATACATTTCTCGTATAATTTGTCGCGAATACAATAAATTTAAACTCATTTCATAAATCTGTTATCAAACAAACACTGATTACAGATCCTATATTTCCATATTTGCCATGGTCTGAGAGTAAAGCACGAGAGCGTGAATGACTAAGTAAGAGCTATTGGTGTACTAGTGTTGTGGTTGGAAAACAGAGTAGATAAAGAGTATGCGTCAGCTAATCTAGTGTAGCTGCATGGATTTCTTCTTTCTTAAGCTTTTTCGGTAAAGTGAATTACAGTCGAGATTAGTCACATAAGATGGTACTTACTGCATTATGTGACAGACTACAACCTCAAAGTAATCTACAGACATTCTCACTCTGCAGGGTCAGATAAGTCTGAACAGCAAAAATCTCGTCGCGAACGCTCGGGCTGTGTAAAAAACATCTGTTGTAGTACCTATGTACCTTTACAAGCATCTCACAGGTGAGCAATTCGTGACGCCATCGAGACAAATTCAGCAGGGGGGAAAGCAGCAAAATTTCAGATACAGGCTGAGTTCTCACAGTGCAGACCCATCATGAAGTGATCAGTTAGTAAATGTGGGTACATTCCACCAAAACAGTGCAACCTCATCTCGAAGTAATCAGTTATTATATTCTTCCAAAATGGTGCAGATCCATCATCAAGTGATCAGTATACAAATATGAGTACATTCCAGGTGAGTGCAGCCTCATCTCCAAGTGATTACTTAATATAATCTCTCAAAACAGTACAGTTTTATCTCCAATGATCAGTTAGTATATTCTATCAAAACAGTGCAGACCCAGTGATCAGTTAACAAAATAATATACTACAGTATCAGTGCAAATCATCTCCCAGTAATCAGTTAGTATATTCTACCAAACGGTGCAGACCCATCATACAATGATCTGTTAGTATATTCTATCAAAATAGTACAGCCTCATCTCCAAGTATATTGTACTTAAACAGCGCAGACCTATCATCAACTGATCATTAACATATATAAGGACATTCCATCAGAACAGTGCGGCCTCATCTTCAAGTGATCATTTTGTATAGTTACATTTATATATTTGGTATATTCTATCAAAAGAGTGCAGACCTATCATCAAGTGATCAGTTAACAGATATGAATATAATCTACCAAAATGATGCTACGTCATATTTTTCATGAGCTAATATCAGCAAATTACGATGAGTTCATTAGCCTTTACTTAGGAATAGTTCATTATATTTTTATATCATATGATGGGAAATATGACGTATGGGATCGTCGGATATGGCACGTGAATGTTACTTCCGGGTCGAACAGATACATTTGTAAGGAAGAGTAAGTCATGATGTAGCGTTTCATGTCATTCTGCCTCTAATTTCCTCGCTTCGAAACACTTCCGGTTCTTCTATGCTAACTAGACTGTTGCTAGGTTGTCTACGCGCCCACTAGTATTCTGGTAAATAACATTGTTGACATAAGTGCATGGGTTGGATAGGATGATCCTATTTATGTTTTGTTATATATCGTTGATCCATGTGCTCCCCTTCCCCCTCCAAAAAGAAAAAAAAGCTCAAAATTTCGAAAATTAGTGACTTGGATCATTTCTCTTCCCAGCTATCCAACTCAAAGAATAAAAAAATAAACTTGTGTTTTATACAAAAACACTAATAGCTATTTTCCGGATGTCACGAAATGCCGTTATCAGCAAGAGACTTATATTCTCAAATTGCAGCGATTGGTAGGCAGCAACGCTTTTTACGTTTACTCTGTGTTCCGACTCACCTTAGTGTAGTACAAGGTGGAAACGGAGCACTCAGTAACAGAAGTAAAGAGTGAGCAGACGCAAACAGATGCTCACACATGATAGGATAAAGGGGGAAGTCGCTCAAGAAGTGCTCACCTTAGTGGTCAGGAAAGCCGCCATGTTAGCGGTGTATGTGGAGACTGTGATAAGAACAAAGAAGAGGAACCCGGCTGTGAGGATGCGTTGGGACACAGGCACAGGGGCGAAGTCGGTGCCTCGCTTCAAGAGGGTTCCAATCGTGAACCAGATGGTCTCCTGGTAAAGGTAAATATGGTAATGACAAAATGACAATCATGACATAACGCAATGGCATCTACATTACATTCATAATAGGCAGTCACACATAGATTTTGTCAAAGACTGCGCTTTTCTAATGGGCGAATAACGAGCTAACAACTACGATGCTTTAAATTTAAAACAAAATTGCAGAGTTGTCGACAGATGTGACATTTTTGAACTAATAGACCGGTTTTAATAGCTGAAGTTCAATAAAGCTCACTTTCGGTTTAAGCAAAAAAGTAGTATGGCTGAGTAATCAAATCTCGATTCCCAGAGTAAAAGATGCATCAGTCACTAAAAGCCAAAGTAACAGACCGTATCCATCAATCATATTCCTCTGATCAAGGAAAAGTGGATAGCGGTGGAAATGATTGACGGAGACTGTGCATGCATAGTAATCACAATCAATAGATAGTAAAATGGCAAATTAACAAGAACAGTTGTAGTAACAATCCATAATGACCAATGTCCTAGAAAGTGGCAAGGATGAGTGAAAATACCACTGGCGGAAAGTGCCCTCGATTCATGTAACAGTTGTTGTAGATTTCCATATTAAGCAATTCCATTACAGAGTTCATGCCCGCCTGCACATGTCTGTATAGATGCACCTTAACTTTTATTTTGTCTGCTCATAAGGACTGCATTTTATTTGAGCTGAATAAAGTATTGTTATTGTCAAAAATGACAGTGTGTCTGTGGCATGACAAATGACAGCGTGTCTGTAGCATGACATATGACAATGTGTCTTTAGCAAGATAATTGACAGTGTGTCTGTGGTATGACAAATGACAGTGTGTCTGAGGCATGACAAATGACAGTGTGTCTTTGGCAAGATAAATGACAGTGTATCTGTGGTATGACAAATGACAGTGTGTCTGTGGCATGACAAATGACAGTGTGTCTATAAACAAGCACCTACCCTGATGGTGAACCGCCGGTCCTCACTACAGTAGTCCATAACGAAAAAGACCAGACTGACTGTGGCAGAGGCTCCCAAAATGGCCATCCACAGTTCCAGGGAGAAGGGCATCATAAACTGGCAACAATCAATCAATCAATCAATCAATCAATCAATCAATCAATCAATCAATCAATCAATCAATTGGTTGTGTCTGTGACATGATAAATGCCAGTGTGTCTTGGCATGACAAATGACAGTGTGTCTTTAAACAAACACCTACACAATCAATCAATCAGTCCATAACCCAAAGTTTTTTAGAAATACTGATATGACAATCAAACTGTTATTGTCCAGTTCATCCGTCGATAGGTCAATCAATCAGAAATTAAGTCTATCCATCCATCCATCCATCCATCCATCCATCCATCCATCCATCCATCCATCCATGCCAACACAAACAATCAGGTAACGTACAAGCCGACCATGCCTAACGTCTCAAGACTAACTGCAGCAAGTGTACCCTTAAAGGGACAGGGATAGATATTTGCTTCACGGCCTAAAACATCCACATTATGTTTTCATGCTCTTTACACCGCCATTATACGTGCTGTGTGAGCTATGCGGTCATAAAGCAAGAAAAACTAGTAAACAGTTGGTGAAGATGCATCCGAAAACTGTGTGGACCAGTCATCGCTAGTCTATCTCGCTTTCTGACGTCTCACAGCATGAGTAATGGCGGCGCGCGCATGATGAAAATCCAGACATGCCTGCAGTGTTTTCTCAGAAACTGTCAGGCGAAAATAAAATGTAAGCCGTTTAAATTTTATGAAAAAAAAATGTGGCCTTATTAGGCTGTGAAGCAAATAACTCTCCCTGTCCCTTTAACAATTCAGTACTCCGTCCGCCCTCATCCCCTTCCCGACTACCTTTTGAATCAGTCCACCCTTAGAATCTATCGGTTAACAAAACTTACTAGGTTGCTCGTATTCATAACTCACGAGGTACCTTTCAACTAGAGTGTAAACTCACGTAACATAATACATATCAGCGAAATTTACAAGGGCGGCGAAAGGCTTAACTTGAGGGTAGGTATGCCCCAATGAAATGAGAGAGAACAAAAAAGGAGATTTCAAGGCTAAGGGCTTGGGAGAGGGAGAGATGAAAGAGCTTGAGAGAAGAAGCGATGAAAGAAGAAAAAAAGCTAAAAATGGACGAGAAGAGAAGGCAAGGATGAGCTAAGGGAATTGCAGGTATTGTACCAGTGGGTTGGCAGAAATTTCTTTCATTATAACCGAAGCCCATTTTCTGTTACCGTCTTATGAGCACATTGCAGTAGTCTTTCAAAAGACTTTTAATCTAAGGCTAAATGAACTATTTTCTGGGAGCACCACCACTAAAAATATATTATGTAAACTGAACCAGACCATTTTTACCACTCCACTGCTCATGCTCTTTATACTCTCTCCCCCCTCCCCCCCCCCCCCCCCCNGTAAATTACCTGAAAGATGGTGGGTTTCTCCTTGGGCTGTTTGACGAGTAGATTGACGCCTGTACTCAACACTCCGAGGCTGAAGTCAATGACCGACTCACGGCTGGACGTAATGGAGATAGCACCGCAAGCGAGGGTCGCGTTCTAAGAGAAAAGGAAAAGAGAAAGCCAATTAAAAAAAACCGGAATAAGATCAAAAACGTAAAGGAACGAAAACAGACGAATATGAATATTTATTGTACTTTTTTTCCCCGATCAAACTGTCGTATATATGGATACAATCTGAAAGTTACACCAAATTATCAAGCAACAAGTTTGACAAATTTATTTAACTGAAATCCAGACCACGACTGTGGTACGTGGGCGAACAACAGCGCTTGCACTGACGGGAGAGCACACATACAGATAATGATATAAAGATTTACATACAAAAATCACATACATAACAACCAGAAAATGCTTTTACCTAGTATATATTATTAGTAGAGCAGCATATATAGTATGTTAACTTAAATATGAAACTTGGTTTCTTAGGAAACTAAAAGAGATCAATCTTTTTGTCAGTTCACCCTTACAGAATACATTATTCAGGAATGCCACTTGTCTTAAATGGAATTCTCTGGTGGATTATTCTAGAGTGTTACCTTTAGTAGCGATTTATATACCAAAACGACAGTTTTTTTTAAAATACTGAATCATAGGTGTACTGCTAAAAAACTAGATTGTGTACTTTCCTTTGAAAATGGCGTCGGACAGTTAGTTTGACCAATATCGGTGTATAGGGCAACCCCTCTTTGGCCTAAACATGAATGATGTGCGTAAATAAATTTAACTAGACCTACAGTAATAAGTTTCTATAACAATAACAGAATGTCCAGGGCAAAAAGAAAACGAAAGACGAAAAAGAAGAGTTTGTGGCGTTCACAGTGAACTCTCGAACCGAAACTTTTGCGTCTTGTATTACTGTTAATTTTGTGCTCTACGTCACAATCGAGATTGTTATTGTTGGCAGTTAAAGAAAGAAGTAGATGCGATAAAAGTTCGGATTGCTGGAACACTGTTTTGTTATAAATTCATTCGTCTGTCTTGTGCTACAAGTTTAAGTTTTCTATGAAATCTCTTTTCAGAGACAGAATCTCACATAACAATCGCTGAAAAATAAAAGTATTCTCTGATTTCAGAGACATAGTATCACCAGTCACCACAGATTCTTCAAACAGAGGCAGTCTGATACGGGGCACAGGTTAAGTGACGACAAACATCAAAACATGAGGCGACCTTTCACCCAATAACTTTGATTAAGGGAATCAATGCAATTTTTGCTTCAACAAATTCAAAAAAACTGGCGGCTCTCGAAGCTTCGCAAAACGGAATGAATTTTTAAAAATAGAAATCCTTTTTAAACAGAAATATTAAGACCGCCACGCAACTTTCCATTTAAATCAGATTTCATTGTCGTAGATAGCTTGGTAATGAAATGAAATACATAGGCGTTGCATGAACGCGTCCCCTTAGCTTTATTATAGTATGCTGACTACCTGACATGTGAACTAATATGTACTGTAAATTATTAGGAAGCTCCAAATCATGTACGGACGAATAGCTTGTGAAGAGAAAGAGCTAGATAGAAAGAGAGATAGAGCATTTTGGTAGCTGTGTGAGAATGGAAGTAGATGACAATCGAGCTGTGAACACGGATGATACGAAGATAATAATGGAAGACTGATGTGCGACAGATAACGGTACGAAGCGAGTGGCAAATGGCTAAATGTGTTAATATGGTTCAAGTGTATATTTATGTTTAGTACTGGCAGATGTCTATAATAAACTAAACTGAAAGTAATGATTCTCTGACAAAAAACAAACAACCAGCTTTTCCTGATTATTATTTTGACCTACTGACCCCAGCTATGACTTCTCCAACCATGCCGTCCCATGTGCCATCTTCGAGCATGCCACCGTATCGGTTGCTTGGACTCTGGTAGATCATGAAAGTGAATTTCAGCTGCTTGGCCAGTCGCTTGATCAGGTCTATGGTAAAACCCTCGTAACGATCAACTCCTTTAAGAACGCCGTGAGGATCGTCTCGTTTCATGACAAATGGCCGCTCCTGAGGATGTTGGGGGATATGTTCTATTTAGGCATGAAGATGCCAATAGCACCTGGCGTGAGAGTATGCACTTTTGACTTATTCCTGTAAACTCAGTGAACGGGCCATGAGGAAAAGGAAAAAAAGTTGGATTTGAATTTCAAAGGCTTTGATAGGTGTGAATACATTTGCAGACTCTGAATGGATAAGATTCAGCCACCGAAGTATTAAACAATGTGGGTGGGTGCGCTTACTCTGTGTACTGCGTGAAAAGGCTTAAAATATTAGATAGCCTGATTCACTGCCTAAGTTCTCAAAGTCTAATTGGTTTTGGGGCATTTTTCTTTGTGTCAAAATTAGGAGGAAGAGTTAAACAACATGTGTGGAAATTATTTTGGCATGGGACCCCTGTATAAGTTCACGAGAAGTGTAAAACCTTATACAGCCAATAGTGAGAAAAACATTGGTATCCTCACATCTAGAAGGGTTCCATATGGTTTTTTTTTAGATAGTTGTTTAGGTTGCATTTTTTTTCTTTAAGCAGTCATGGCAGAATGTTTAGTTTATTCTGTCACTAAATCTTTCAGCCCGTCAGTCTTCTGAGTAATAAGGTATTCACTCTTTTATTTAGTCGTTTAGGTCATTTGGGAAATCAATCTACCAAAGTGTCAGTCAGTCAGTCAGTCAGTCAGTCAGTCAGTCAGTCAGTCAGTCAGTCAGTCAGTCGGTCAGTAAGTTAACCAGTAAGCCATGCAAACCAGCTAGCCAGTCAGCGTTGGCCAGCAAACATACTAAACAGCCAACTATCATTCATTCATTCATTCATTCATTCATTCATTCATTCATTCATTCATTCATTCAGTCAGTCAATCAGTCAGTCAGTCAGTCAATCAGTCAACCAGTCGGTCAACCAGTCAGTCAACCAACCAGCGAGCCAGCCAGCCAGCCAGCCAGTCAGTCAGTCAGTCAGTCAGTCAGTCAGTCAGATAGTCAGTCAGTCAGTCAGTCAGTCAGATAGTCAGTCAGTCAGTCAATCAGTCAGTCAGTCAGTCAGTCTATGATTCAATCAGTCTTCGGTCAGGAGCATTTTCTTGTTTATTTCAAACTCAGTTATGTTCCTACTCCGTCTTATTTCGTAACTATGCTCACCCATCCTTCAAGAGTAGTCGGAAATCTCCAAATCTGTTTGTCTCTCCGTCTCTCCATCTTAAACGCCATATCTTCAGTTAGGCCTAGTCTGTTCTTTCCATTGTCCGATCACCTTTGACACTCACCTCAACTACCACAATTTTGACCAAGTCCGGAAAAATTCCGATGGATGCATGTTCGTCCTCGTCATCCCCGGCACCGGTTTCGTTCAGTCTCGTCTCGGGTGTGGGCAGGTTCGGATCCCACTTGGCGCGCTGGTTAAAAAAGAATGTGGAAAGAGGTTGGAGGAACGGGACAGGTTTGGATATTAGGTATGCCAGACCATGGTTCTGGGATAAGCAAGTTTGGATCATAATCGGTAAGCCAGAATATAGCTTTAGGGTGGGCAAATTTGGATTAATATACGATATGCAAGAATGTAGTGTTGAGGTGGGCAAGTTTTGATAATACGCGGTATCCAAGAAAGTGGTCTTAAGGTGGGCAAGTTTTGTACTATAAGACAGTAATATAAAATAATCTTGCTGAGGGCTAGTTTGGATGTCAGTCGGCAAGCTGGTAAAAAACAACGTGAAAAAGGCTTGAGACTTGTACATGTGAGATGCATCTGCAGGCAGGCTAGTTTATTAAACATCTCCCCTAAAAATGCCTTGAGATAAGTATTTATTATTCCACCAGATGTTGAGGAGGAAGTTAAAGGAGATAAACACTCGACACAGTTGTCCGGTATCCTTGAGGTAGGCATAGATGTAGTCCATTAAGCATGGTGGTTAATATCGAGTATTATGTAAGAGATGCATAATTAATCGGTGAATAGTAATGAAAATAAAGGGGTATCCGAATAATAAATATCGTCGGCAACTGATAAAAGACGCAATTATCGTAGCCCATCGCACGAAGGGGCGTATGCGACAATTTGGATGTTTTGAACTGAGACTACTTTCTGAAAAAACAAAGCGACATTTATATTCTCATGAAGTGGGGTATCGATAGCTCTAATAGTTCCGGCTCTATGAAACATTTATACTTTATTGGGTGCAAGTTATGAATTCTAAATCTCATTGAAACTTTAAAATGCTCTCATGAGAAATTAACAAATATCGCACATGCCCCTTAGTGAGATGGGCAACTTTATACGACGTAATCTGTAAGAGTTAGAGGAGGATATAACCGACACGTGTGCATACATATTACTTTGCAGTATTGCAGGTGTGTTTACCAGTTGATACATGTCCTCTCCTCCATGATTGTAGAGGTACAGGGTGTAGTTAGCTCGCTGTCCCAGGTCATCGAACGCAATCAGTCCAGTTCGGCCTCCATGCAGCTTGACCTAGAAGAAGACATTATAAAGATTACTGAGAATAATAAATGCAAAGGCAGGACGTTTCTCAACCTCGTACGGTAATTGTTTTAGAATGTCACACAGTATTATAAATCTCATTAATATTACAATCCAGTACACAGTAGACTATATACCTATACATACACAATAGTAAATATGAAACACACAACGAAGCCATTGTTTATCCCCGCAATGCAGCGTCTGCCCTCACCCCCCCCCCCNCCCCCCCCCCTTTCAGATACACAACCAGGGCCTTATTTATGCCTCAGCGAGGATAGGGAGTTAAGTGTCTTCCCTGAAGGACACAGGATCGTATACTGCCCGACTCAGGGCTGAACCCACAACCCTCAGATCTGATAATCTTCAGACTAGGAGAATGACTCATAAGTCGTATTTCTACGCTGTCTCCAACTGATTATTGATTATCATATTCATTATTGTTACAATCATAAATGAGGTGGTCATGTAGTGGTTTAGGTATGAAGATGCCAATAGTATGTGGCATTTTGGTATGCAATTTTAAATAGTCCTTATAAAATCATAAAATTATAAATGGAGGAGGGGTGACAGGTAATGGATTTGAATTTCAAAGGTTTAGATACGTGCATATACATCTGTAATCTCAGAATAGGTGGGATTTAGCCACTCAAGTATAAACTGTGTGGTTGTTGCTAGGTGGGTAATGTTACCCTGTTTACCACATGAAAAGGTCTAAAATATTAGGTAACGTGATTCATTGCCTTCGTCCTCCAAACCTAATTGGTTCTAGGGCAACTTTCTGCATGTCGAATTTTGGAGAAACTGTTAAAGAATATCTGTGGAAAGTATTTTGGCATAGACCAATGGATAAGTTAATAAGAGGTGTAAAACCTTATATAGCCAACAGTGGAAAAAAAACATTGGCATCTTCAAACCTTAATGTGGTAGTGCAGTGGTGGTCATGGTAATAATGATTGTGGTAGTAGAATCAATAATAGGGGCAGGATTGTAATAAAGGTAGTGATAATTGTGGATGTGGATGAAGGGATTAGAAGTATTCTTAAATTTGCAATGATGTGTTATTATGGTGGTGGTGGTGGTGGTGGTGGTGGCAGCAGTGTCTGCAGCAATAGTAAAACTGGCAGTAGTAGAAACAACCACAACAATGGAGGAATTGCTGGTTGTGCTTCTCGTGATGGTGCTGCTGAGGCTGTAGTGCTTTCGTGGTGGATATGTTGGTGAAAGTGGTGATAATAATACTATTATTTAAAAATCAGTAGCAGTGGTATTAATATTCGTAGTTTGTATACTCGTCACCACTAAGTGGAACGTCGATGTCCATGACAACAACATTGATGATAATGCTATCCACCACAAAGACAATGAAAACGATGAAGGTTACACATGCACATTACTACAGATATCACCTTGGTTGGACTTCCTGCTAAGAGTGATAAATTAAAGCAGCACTGTTTGAGTTCAGGGGTTGGAAAGAGATAAGGTCTGCTCATGAGCCACCCTTTATTCTCTGAAAACAGTCTGAGGCCCCAGCTGGGTTGTCATGGGAGTGGGTCAAACGAAGAGACACAGCAAAAATCTTCACCTCTCATAGGTTGTTAAAAGTTCCTTTTTTTCTTTATTGTCCAGCTCAGGTGTTTATCTTCAGTACTTGTACTTGGGAATGGTCAACAAAATATAGGGCTTGAATGATAGCAGTCGACAATACATGGTAATAAATTTGTGCGTTTGTAACCTGAAGACAATGACAGTGATGAAGATGGCACTCACCGATTTGAGAGCATCAAGAAACCTGGAGGGCGAGAACTCGTCTGTGACCGCCCTCTGGTTCGTGATGTACTTGTTGAGGGCGTAAGAAGCCACCCTGGCCGCGTCGCTAGCAGCAGCTTCATTATCGTCAAGTTTGCTAGCGTCACTTTCAATGCTGGGCCTCACATAGCGAAACGCTAAGAGTTCACACTGGGTTGAGAATAAGCCAAGCCTGTACATGTGGTTTGCTCCAGAGAAAGGCGCTAGGTAAGAGCTCTGAGGAAGTAATACAATTCGCTTTACACTACACTACACTACACTACACTACACCACACCACACTACACCACACCACACCACACCACACCACATCACACCACGCTACGCTACGCCACACTACACTACACTACACTACACTACACTACACTACACTACACTACACTACACTACAATGCCATGCGATGTTTTCCGATACGATACGAAACGTAAACACACAGGGTTAGTTCCCAAATGTTTGCTTCACAGTCTATCAATTCCACATTATTTTTTTTTCAAAACTTCAAAACATATATTGTACATTTTCCTTCCGCCTGACCATTTCTGAGAAAACATTGCTGGATCGTCGGGATTTTCATTCTAAGTCTGCCGCCATTACACGCGCTGCATGACATCAAAAAGCAAGAAAAGCCAGCAGAGGTAGCGGAATGAAAATCCTGACATTTCTGAGTTTTCTCAGAAACTGTCATGAGAAATGAAAAATGTACGGAGTTTAAATTTTATGAAAATAATAACATTGTGTGGACTTATTAGACTGCAAAGCAAATAACTATCCCTGTCCCTTTAAGTAAAATGTCGTCTATGTGTGACGTCATGACCTTAAAAGTAACGGGCGGCTTATCAATAGATGTTGTAGGTCTATCCTGGTACATATTCTATATCCACATCTCTGGTCATAATCGACTATTTCGTGTAGCTCAGTTCATCAATAAGTGTTCAGAATTTACGCTTATGGACAACCATGGAAACTGTTGCTAGGTCTGACAAAAACTGTGATATTTTACGACACCCGCTGGTGACTCTGTAGACTTTTCATAATATGTTGTAATCACTGACGAAATCTGCTGAATAGAAGGCTTCCTACTTTCAGCAGTTTCTCCGGCTCTTCTTCAAGTCGAACAATCACTATAATATCAGGGAATGATCATTCAGTTCCCACCCTCAATGTATCTCTACATTCCCAACCCCTCTTCATCCACTTCCTTTTCATTTCCTTCTCTTATTATTCTTTCTCCATTTCGTCCTTCCCATTCCCACCTCCTGTTCTTTCCTTTTCACGTATAAACATTACACCCCCTCCTTAGTTTTCTTACCGGATCGACGAGGATGAAAGAGTAGTCTTTGTCTTGTAAAATTCCAAATGGTCTTGCCTGTCGGAGAGAAACAAGAAAGACAATGCAAGGATTGTATATGTTAGATGAGATAAACCATCTCAGAAGCTCCATTTGATAAAATTTGACAATGTATTGAATAAACAAATATGTAACTGATGTCAGCTGGTTTGTGGGCGAAACTGAAAAATATCGCGATCCTGGGTTATTGCTTCTTGCATGTTTAAGAGAAACACACACACACACACACACACACACACACACACACACACACACACACACACACACACACTGCATGATCCAACATTTGTTTTTGTTTAATTTCTCCTCCAATTCTAGCTTAAGATCAATTCAGGTGGGATCAGGAAAATCAACAGGTTAGAAAATGTATCCGAAACAGACTTGGTGACTTGATAACTCTCACTTTTGCTATTTTNGTGTGTGTGTGTGTGTGTGTGTGTGTGTGTGTGTGTGTGTGTGTGTGTGTGTGTGTGTGTGTGTGTGTGTGTGTGTGTGTGTTAACTGATACAACCACTCGGAAGCACCGTATAATAAAATTTGACAATGTATTCTGTAAACAAACAAGTAACTGATGTCAGCTGGGCTAAGGTCTAAACTGAAAAATGTTGCGGTTGTTGGTTATTGGTTCTTCTAGCCAATTTAGAGATCTTGATGGAAGCAGCACTAGTTTATTTTATCAAGCGCCGTTCTTTTCAGTTACCTTACTGCAACCGAAGTTATTTCAGATGTTTCTGTCACAGGTAGGTAAAGAAAACGTTTTGGAATATAATATGGTCCCCCAACAAAGCTATGCTAGTCCATTCCATTGAATAGCATCTCGTTTAGTGGTTTTACATCATGCAAAATCAACATGCATTGGCACAAACATGGAAACAATGATCTAAAAAGCACGTAGTGAGCCTGTAGTTTTGATTTAACGGTAGCTGACTAACCTGATTTTACTGCATGATCCAACATTTGTTTTTGTTTAATTTCTCCTCCAATTCTAGCTTAAGATCAATTCAGGTGGGATCAGGAAAATCAACAGGTTAGAAAATGTATCCGAAACAGACTTGGTGACTTGATAACTCTCACTTTTGCTATTTTCAGATATGTAGTGTATACACGTGTTAAGAGTGTCTAATGACTTTGTCAGTTAGTACCAGCGGTCGTATGCATAATCCATACGTTAGTTAACGCAGTGCGGAAACTCCCAAAACATTAGCAGTGTTCACCGTGGTTAATGCAGTACGTCACTTAAAGTATGGCTTATGCATACGGCCACAGAACTTGGATAACAGATTATTTCAAATTAATGATCAAAACCTTGCTTATGTGTACGTGTGTGTGCGCATGTTTTATGCATGTGAATGTGTGCAGAACACGCGTATGTCAATATGTAAACATGTGTATGTGTGGGCAGTAGGTATTTTAATGACCACGCTTGTGCCATATTGAGCAACCAAATCCGCATGGCCAAACACAGGTACACATGTGCCGCCATGCTAACATCCTAGGAAATCTGTCAAACATCACGTGAAGCCAATTATAACCCACCTGAATGATGATCATCTCTTTAAGGAAATCTGTCACATATCACGTGAATCCTATTAACTCTACCTGAATGAGGATCATTTCTGTGAATTTGTTCCAGGCGTCCCGTAGGCACAGGTGCTTAGAATGGCGCCAGGTTAACATACTACAGGGAGGTCTGTCAAATATCACGTAAATCCTGTCAAAACCTACCTGCATGAGGATCATCTCAATGAGTTTGTCCCGTGCGTCTCGAGGGCTGCAGACCAGGATTTGCGTCTGCCTGAAGATCTGAGCGTTTCTGAGCAGCTCGATGATGGACATGTTAAAGTTGTATGAGTGAGGGTCCACTGTGAACGGAATGACGGACAGGCTGCGGTTCAGCATTTGTCCAGCAAGGTCTTGGCATTCTGAAGATGAGAATGAAAACAAGAAAAACGCCAGTGGGAATGTAATACTGACTGGAGTGCTGAGAGAGCTATTGTGTTACTTGGCCTCTTGCTGATCAGAGTAGAAATAGAGTTCACTTGGTTTGGATCGGTAAGAAAAGAGGTTTGCGTGTACAAATAGCAGTTTAGCTCAAAATCTCTGCGGCTTTGCTATTATTATACTTTTAGTGGTGCAAAAAGATTTAAAACTGTTACCAGATGGATGGCTTTGGCGCATTTAGATTTAGTTCATAGGCCAGCTAAATAAGCTTAAAGCACCCACTTGATATCAATGCCAAAATTATTTAAGGTCTACAATCTAATACTGAAGGACATAGAAAAATATGCCACTGCACAGCTTATAAAATCTACCCTGAACTGAAGTGTAACAACAGCATTAAAATTGGTTTGGCATTTGGTCATTGTATGATATATGATCCACATATTATACATAAGTAACATAAGTTTACTCATCAAATAAGATACCATCACGTGTCTTTATTAGTAATAAAGTAATTATTGGCTGAATGGCTGCAGTATAATTATCTCAGCGCTGCAATTAACTGAAATAATTATTACATTACCTTGGTTATCGGCTGCACTCTCCGGCATAACCATCATGGCGCTTTTCCATTTCCGGGTTATAAATAGATCCACTACGGCCAAGTTTTGCGCCTGTGCAGGAGGCCTGATCTCCACCACCGTCTTCCAGTTGACAGTGTCTTGCACTCTGCTCATGTCAATCCAGTCAAAACCTGGATGGAAGGATGGATTGATGGATGCATGGATAGATGGATGAATGGATAGATGGATGGATGGATGGATGGATGGATGGATGGATGGATGGATGGATGGATGGATGGGGTTAAGGCTGTCTAAGACGGACATAATGTTTCTTATCCCACCTTTGTAATCTGTCACTAGATAGGGAATTCCCATTTTCTGCAGCATCATAGCCAGGTTGGTGTAGAACGGACCTATAATTAGATTCGGGAGTACCCCTTCCACAGCTCCTTGACTGGACAAAGCTATGTGAAAAGAAAAAATCAAACAGAGAAAGAAATAATCAGTCTGAGATATGCATTAAATTAACGCACACTATCAAATTAACATAGATTATATTAAACATAAACCCTATGGTAGTGGACATTATATTAGCTTTACTTTCTGCTAGTAGTCGTATCCACCAGAAGGCGATTACAACCAACCAACTAACCACCCAGCCAAGCAACCAAGCAATCAACCAAGCAACCAACCAACTAACCAACCCACTCACCTACTCACCCACCCACCCAACCAACCAACCCACCCACGTCCTAACCACTTACTCAGCCATCCAGCCAATCAGCTTCTCCTTCCAGCAAACCTGCCAAGCTACTGTCCATTCACCCAATCCAACCCTTAACCAACAGGCAGATGTACAGACAACCAATTTAACCAACCCCTTCCTACCAACACATCTATCAATCCCCCTCTTCCTCCTCACCGTTAGCAATGCCGGACTGTATCCAAGTCCAGCCATTCTGTGGAATCTTGAGCGTGTCATTGATGAGCAAGTTCAAGTAATGAGGTGGTTGAAAGCAGTCTAGAACTTTTCCCGTTCTTTGAAAATCCGTCTGGATCGTTCTCTGGGTCTTGAGGTCGTTTGTGCTGGCTGACAGCAGACCTAGAGATTGCCAAATAAAAAGTCAGTACGGAAAGGTAAATGATTCTGTAACAAGAATGTACCCTCAAGTCAGCTTCTCTAAGCATTTTCGAAAAAAGTCAGATCGCAAATATATTTTCAGGTTCTGTAGCGCTGTGACTAACCTGGAGTATACTGCATATTCCTGCGACTCACACCAGACTTAACAAGAGCTCGAAACATTCTTTGTAGGCAAGCCCGTTATTCCAGACTGGCGGGTGGAAACGTCAAAGATTTCTAATTACAAAACTCAACGAAGCGTAGAGGTAACAAGGCGAAGAATGAACGAGTTGAAAACGTCCTTGCAATGGATGATAGACAATATTGCTGATATACTCAAAATGAGATGTAAAGATTAAACAAAAAAACAACAGATAGGCTAATCATCCTAAACACATCGAACATTGCTAATGAACATAAATTTCTGGATTTCTCCTTCCACATTATTTTTAAACAAACTTTCAATTTTCTTCTTTTCTCTTTGTTCTGATGTCATTTTCATTGGGTTTTTTAAAAAATTCTTCTCGTCAAAAGGTTATATAAAGTAATATTGTTTTAATTTTTTACTCTGTTTCTTTCCTCTAATGATGGGCAGGATCATTTCTTAGTATCGATATTTAGACAGTTAGGAATTTCATTTCAGTGTCCGACTTATCACGAGTATTAAACAAATAGAAAATATCAACACTAATTTTTATTCTCTTCCGATTCTCAAACCCAAACTAGCACCCAGGCTTCCTATTGCAAAGCCTAGCGAAACGAATTCAAAATCAGCGAAAGGTATGAAGTATCGGATCAAAATTAAGTTCGATCTTCTAACTTTCCTCAGTCCGAAATTAGCTGTCTCCCTATACCAAAGCCAAATAATTTCAAATGGCACCAAAAGTATCACATAGTAACCAAAGTATTCAAATGACCACAAAGTATAAGCGTCGAATTAGAATCGACAATTTCGATACAAAGACTTGAAGGCTGAGTATTGCTAAACTTCGAATTTCAGGTGTCGGCCCATTAATATTTTACCCTCTCCCGCTCTTTCTCTCTCTCGTCCTGTTTGTGTGTGTGTGTGTGTGTGTGTGTATGTGTGTGTGTGTGTGTGTGTGTGTGTGTGTGTGTGTGTGAAGCTATTATGTTTCCTATTAAACCAACAATTTTATGCTTAAGTTTTAAACGTTCTTTCTCTCTTTTTTCTAATTCCTACCTTTAATTTCTTTATTGTGACCGGCATCCTTTTCTCATCTTCATCTCTATTTCCGCCTCCTTTTTCCTTCATTTCGGTCGTATATTCTCACCTTATCCCCAGATCCCCACCCACAACAAGATTACTGTAATAGACTGTCAAAACAAAAGGTGCACACCCTTACCATCTTGATATCCTATCTGTGAGAAGGGCAGACAACTCCAATAGAAGTACGACAAGAGGGGAGATTACTCGACCCAGACTACGACATCTGACATTCTCGCGTGTTTATGTAACATCCGTCACGAACTTGATAGCATTTTAGATACTTCTTTGCACTGAGTCTGAAGAACCAACTAACAGATCTAGATCTACAGAGTAGGCTCCCCATGAAGCCTTCAGAAGACAATTACCAGTTTATTGTGGCTGATTTGGACAGGGAGTTTTGATAGACTTCAGAGTAGATCATGCTGTCTTTCGAGCCATGGAGCAAGACAGCCTGACATAAACCGATATATTATTATAGTGAATGATAGGTAGTGCCTTGGCACTGTCGACAAATCTAATGTAGAAAAATGAATATTTGTGGCGGAATGGGTTTGTTTGTGGCTGCCCGGGTTTGTCCGGTACAGTAATTTACGCCTTTTAACCTAAGTGTCTTAAATTTGGCATGGTTTCTACAGTTCCCGACAACGGATCCCTGCGACACATATCCTTGACCTGAGAGATCCCCGTAGCGTCTGAAGGATTTAGGGAGGTCATTTTATGCACTAAACCAAGGGTTATATTATAGACTACACGAAGGAGACAAAAGTAACAGCCGAGTAAATCAAGCAATATTCAGGAAGGCTTCTACCTAGTGCTTGGTTCAGGGTTGGGATCAGGGTTTAAGAAGCAGAAAGCGCACATAAAAAAAAAGACATTCTAGATAATTATAACAATGCTTAGGGACTGTCCTAAGTAACTCTTTTTCTCTTAACCTTTCCATTAACCCTAAACCCACTAGGTAGAAGTGCCCTACTGATATTGCTGCAATTCTTAAGTGCAGTCGATCCCTCTACACGTGAATTCGATTTTTTTTCGATCTTTTAAATCTTATTTTAGGTGCTTACAACACAGAAAATGCTCCATCGGTTGTTAGGTCTGCTTCGAAAATTATTTTTTTCAGGTCGGAAATGTAGCAGTGTTGCCACCATCCAAATATTTTTTAGGCATTAAAGTTTCCATGCGTTCGTTGTCACAGGCGATGTAAGCTTCTAGATCTAGAGTTAAGCAACCTCGACATAGCTGCAGCTAAGGTCACAATGATATGTTAGAGTTTTCAGACATGAAGGAGAATTGCTATAGATCTAGGTTATGTCTAAATCTAGATCTAGATCTACTAAGATTAAGATCGGCAACATCCCGCGACGCTCCCATCAGCACTTGGTTAGGATTAGAAACAGGGTTAGGGAAGAAAAAGCACCCTTGGGAGAGTCCCTCGACATTATCATCGTCCAAGAACTCTCTCGTGCGTTCCTTTTCTTTTCCAACCCAGTCCCTTACTTTCAACCAAGGGACAGATGGAAGGTCTCAGGGTAATGCCCAAAAATATACATTATGTCTAGACACATGCATATTCTAAAATTGAAGGTTTCAGGGTAATGCTCGAAAATCTACTTTATGTCTAGACACATACAGATTCTAAACTCTAGACCTAGAACTATAATGTAGAAATCCAGAGTCTAGAACAGCAATAGGCGGCATAGAGACAGGAAAAGGATAATGATCACATAGATACAGACGAGGTTGAGGAGCCCCTCCCATCTGATAAAGACATTTTTTTTTTAATCTTTTGACCAGGGTTAGGTAGAGGAGCTGAATTGAAAGAAAGAACTCAGGTACAGAATGTTGAACATTTTGTAGACGTGGATTCGAATCTCAGATGNACCCCACTCCCCACCTCCCCTTCCCAAGCAATGCTGAACATCTCGTTAGATTCAACATCACTACTTCAGAACGAGGACAATGTGCATTTGCACTTATAAAGAGGAGAGAGAAAATGATGCTACAGAATCTGAGTACTTCGTGCATGTTCTAGATAGAAAGAAAGATTATGCATAATGCTAATCCAACGTAAAAACGAAAAACTGGCAGACATAGTAGTTTGCCAAAATTTCAGCCTGCATGTCCTTTACCAAGACATCATGTCGAATTTGAGTTTTCAGCACATCGGAGATACCATAGTGCAAGGGAGGAAAAGCGTAGAAAACAAAACAAAACAAAATACTGTTTTAGGAACACAATTGTATAGACAGACAGACAGACAGACAGACAGACAGACAGACAGACAGACAGACAGGCAGGTGGGCAGGCAGGCAGGCAGGCAGGAAGGCAGGCAGAGATAGATAGACGGAAGGACGAAAAGACGGATGAATGGAAGGTGGGGATGTGGGGAATGAAAGACAGTTTTCACGAGAACACCCTTGGTTTTCTTCACCCGCAAAGATAGATTCGTGTGGACCTTTCCAAACCCATCTCCCCCATATGTTGTTGCCACTCTGGTCATGTGCTTTTCCTCTACATCGAGAGTGATTTTTTTTTTTTGCCTTTATGCATAGTTTTGAAGCAAATTTAGGGGGTAAAGTCCTATAATTTTACTGTTGAAAAGAGGGAAATCAGGCATTTTACTCACTTTGCCGCAACTCTCACGGTTTTTCCGTACAACATACGAAAAGTGAAATTTCCTTATGTAAGGGAAACTGACTTTTCTGGCAGACACTTTACCCTACCATAGGGGAAAATCTCTTCAAGTGGCAACATTGCCCCCATATCCACTGGACTAAATCCAACTTTCATTCTGCTATTATACTTTTTATATTCAGCGATGCCAGTGTCTGAAACTGCTCAGCGTGCGGCAGCCAAACTTTTGGCATGTTCTTCGGGAGGGTGTGGCGGGTGGCACTGGAAACCTTAAACTCTGTTGCCCCAGAAGAAATGTTTGTAACGTTGTTAATGAGATCAAGGAATACTAAACAAATATGAAGCATGGGATACAGGAAACTAAACAAACATGCTGGTTCGATGCTCTCAATCTGCACCACAGAGACAGTGCATCTGCTCAGAGAACACAAAGGCATAAGCTCTGAAATAATATACGAAGTCAGGATGGTCCATTTACATTCAGAATAGATATTATGCACATGAAAGACCTCCCTTGTGGATGGGGGCAACGGCTTTTGAAACTCAGCATTTTCGATGTTGGCAGCAAACTACAGTTCACTCCAACCTCAAAAATTCGACGCCATTTCTTACCTATTCCCTAAGACTCTATCTGTTTTTGTTGCTTTCGTTGGTTGTGGCGTCAGGCAATACACCGTTCTTGATTCATTGAAGCCCACTCCCGGTTTAAGCAAACTATAGTGAGACTGCGTCATTAAATCCTGCGTTGGAAAGTAAAACCTGCATCAACTAATAAAAGGCAATGAAATGGACCATATCAGCCAATCATACTTCTCTGACAATGGAAATTAATGGAAAGCGGAAGTAATGATAGCTGGAGTTGTGGCATGCGATGCCCGGATGACTGTGCGTGTATAATAGCTGAGAGGTGTCCATACCTATTCTGGCCTCCATTGTCTGTCCTCTCAGCAAAACTGATACATTGTAAGGCCGCGTTATGCATACATTCAAAGTTTAGTATCCGACCCGAAATGTAACTGATATATTCGATACTTATGAAGTTTGATTCGTATGAATATTGAGCATTGCGATACTTCAAGATTTAGATATCAGCTTATACGAATAATAAAAATAAATATGAATAAATAACATTTCTGTTTCGCTAAACCCCACAGAACTGTTCACAAGATAAATGTGAATAAGGCATGATTGCTGAGTGCTGATAGGGAGTCTAAAGCATATAAATAAGCAAATTGCAGCCCTCCAAAGCAGAGCATCCTGGTTGTTTTTTTAACATTATCCTTTTCACATCGTGGCCTTTTTCTGAAGTACATAATGGAAATGGAGCACTTAGTAACAGAGATAGGGGGTGACTGGATACAAACAGATGCTCACACAAACTAGGAGGGTGGGGATAGGAAAGCTCTCTCTCTCTCTCTCTCTCTCTCTCTCTCTCTCTCTCTCTCTCTCTC
>JAWQUT010000065.1:1913367-1916451 GCA_033807755.1 Ellobium chinense | reverse complement strand
ACACACACACACACACACACACACACACACACACACACATAAAGCAAAATTGTTTACTCCTTTGAAATTAAAAATTCCAAAGAATCAGGGGTCTCCCAAATTAGCATCTGTGGCACGAGCTTGAATATTTATTTTTTTTACTTTGCAAACTCCTAATCCTAAAACTTACAGTCTAATGAATCGATCTAAGTTTTATAAATAGTATTTCACTTTATTTTTTCTAAATACCTCGCAGGAAGGGCATTAGAGTGAATTCCTTCGCATAGATATTTCTGACATTTTGACTGCCGCGCCTAGTTGGTAAGTTAAGAACATTTCTCTGATGCGGAGATTTCTCATGAATAAGATGTTTGTAAAGCTAGGTCAGTGTGTAGCTTTGTTTCAGATATGGTCTTAGATATCTTGAACTGGAAACTACTTCTGATTTTATTTGATCTACGATCCTCATCTATAGGATGTCCAAATTAAAGGCCATGATCATGGTTAAAACCGATTTCTTTCATTCGAGATTAGCCTAAGGATAGGATCTGACGTATGTCTTGCAACCAGCCAAAATGTTATTAAACCAAGAACTGAGATATCAGGCTGTGAAAATGATAAACATATTGTTATTGTTATTGATAGCAAGCATTAAAAATGTGTTTTTTGCATTAATCGAGAGTGAAATCATTCCTGGACACAAAACTATACTGATTTTATGTGATATGAACTTATGAAAGCGTGTACGGACGAATAGTTTGTGAAGAGAAAAAAAGATAGAAAGGAAGACAGAGCGTTTGGTAGCTGTGTGAGAATGGAAGGAATGGAAGTGGATGATAGTAGAGTTGTGAACGAGGATGACACGATATGTAATGATGGGAAACTGATTTGCGACAGATAACAGTACGAAATGAGGTGCAAATGAATGGTCTGGTAATACTATCCAGATGTATATCTGTGTTTAGTATTGGCATATACCTAGAATAAACTAAACTGAAATTGAAACCAACCTAAAACTGATTTTATGGATGAATGATAACCAACTGCAGATAAATCAGAGTTTATAGAAAGCGGAATGGATGAGTCTTGTCTGAAATAAATATTCTTCATTCATGATTTTCTCAGAATATTTTCAACTACATAAGGTAATCTCCTACTATATGAGGTAATCTCCTACTACATGAGGTAATCTCCTACTACATAAGGTAATCTCCTACTACACAAGGTAATCTCCTAATACTTCAAACAACTACAACTGGGGCCAGAGTAAATGCTGGGTCCGTTTTTCTTTCACCTAATGAAAGAGCACACCATAAGTTTTCATATCATATCAAAAACTTGATTTTGCCAAAGAGAGATTTAAGCCTCATTTTCACAGGCTGCAAAATATTTATTATTCGATACACTGTAACAAAATTGCCACACACCATCTATAGGTGATATTGTTATGCCCACTAGTCGATAAGTTTGGCTACTACAGTATTTTAAAAATATCATCAGACATAACAAGTTCAAGTTTCAAGATGTCCTCATCCTATATTCATGAAGTATCATTCTCGACCATAACAATAGGTCATGGTGACCTTGACCTGCTAACATCTGAAATAAAAATAGCAGAGCCAGTTTAGGACGCAGTCCAAGTTTATCCAGAAAAAAAAACCCAACTCATAACGATCAAAACACGGCATCTCATTGGCTCACAGCTCTCCGGAATGGCACAAAAATAGAAACTTTTTGGCTAATTTCTGACATAGAAATAACATAGCCAGTTAAGTGTGACAGTCCGGCTTCATCCAGCAAAAAACATTACTAACGACCTTTACACTTCCTCTCGTTGGCTGGCATCTCTCCGGAAATGGCACAAAAATAGACATATTTTGGCTAACATCTGACATAAAATTTGCACAGCCAGTTTAGTGGGGAAGTCCAGCTTCATCCAGAGCAAAAAAAAAACAACCCACTACCTTTATACTGCATCTCACTGGCTGACACGCTTCCAGAATGGGACAAAAATAGAAATATTTTGGCTCTCATTCAATCAAATATTACCGAAATATGTAGGGTGTTTTGTTTTTTTCAAACCACATCTTGAGTTTTTTAAAAGCACTTTAGAAGTTTAGGTCAAGCTCTTATTAAACTGGGTGAAAACAAGTTTTTCCCCTCTAAGCTGCCAATGTCTATTACAAGTCAGGTTGTCGTGACTTCATATTATCTGAAGGTTGTTCTGCATAAAAATCATTGTATAATAATTTGCTGTCACTCTAGATATATATCCCAAGTCTTTTCCTTAAGGTTTGGCTGGGGGAAAAAATGTATTTCTTATGACTCTTGTCTGACAGTAATGTTGTAATAAATCTTAATTGTCTGGGTTGGTTTAGGGTTTTTTTTTTTTAGACTATTCTGATATCACTGTAATTGATGCTGGATTACTGTATGTGTATTGGAGGAAAGGTNAAAGACAGACAGACAGACAGAAAGACAGGCGAGCAGACAGACAGACAGACAGACAGACAGACAGACAGACAGACAGACAGACAGACAGAAGAAGGAGGAGGAGATCAACTAGATATAACGCAAATATTTCTTTTATCTTGATTATGTATTTTTGCTTTAAAAAAACGAAACGTAAATTATATCTATCCCCTCACCTCTTTCAAGTATGTGGCTGTCTTAACACCTACATCCCATCAAAATTACGCAAGAATTTGTATGAATTATCGTTTCATTTTTCCTCAAGAAAGTCATCTATTTCATTATTCTTTTTTTTTACCTTTCTAATTTCAAAATCATTGCTCTAGCAAACTTCATTCTTTATTTGTTCCTTTTTTTTCTTTTTTCGGGCGTTTTTGTTTTCTTGTTTCTATTCTCACTTATTTTCTTCCTTTGTGATCCTTCCTCTCATTCTTTCTGTCCTCTTTTGTCATTTTTTCATTCGTATGCTTTTCCTCTGTCCATTTGGATTTCATTACTGCCTTCATGTCTTCCAGTTTTTCATTTGATCTCTCTCTCTCTATCTCTCTATCTCTCTATCTTGTTCCTTTCATTCATGTTGATACTCCATCTTAGCATACATGTTTTTACTCTGTCCTATTTCTTTTTCTTTTT
>JAWQUT010000065.1:1905867-1908367 GCA_033807755.1 Ellobium chinense | reverse complement strand
CCATCGGTGCTGGGCCTATCGATGGTTAGGTTTCGATTTATCGATGTTTCGACACAGTAATCAAATTGGGACCGATATTTTGAGGGCATAATTATCGAGGCCATTTGTGGACAATGGGTGTGAATTATATTCGAACTAATAGTAAAACACGAAGTTGATTGAAATCAAGTTCCTGATCGACTGCTTTAAGACACACTTTAACAGTGATATTAAAGTGATTCTTGAGAACCCCTATCTTGAAAGTTGACGGGAAGTTGAAGTGAAATAGAGATATCTGTTTGGAAAAGAGGAGAGTCGATGGACATCATAACGGCAGTGGTAACGCCAGATTTCGCCCATGGTATCCCCGATCGTAGAACTGATGATTGAGGACGTAAATTAAATTAAACCATTTAGTTTTGAACTATCTCTAATAAAGACTCCTACCTTGACGTGGACCGGTTCATTAGAAAAAAAAATGTATGAATATTTTTATTGCCTGAAATTCTGTGTATGAATACATTACATCGATATATGGATGATTTTTACGGAAAATAAGGTTATCAGCACTGGATTTTTTTTTTTTTCGAGATATCACCCATCCTTAGAAGAAATACCAGACGCATCTCTATGTAGACAACCTGTGGTGCTTCTACGGGCTTATCAATTCACTGCACCGAGGTGACCGACCCTTTTCAAAAGGCTTGATATTGCAACTATTTTATACGTTTTTGAAGAAGTTTATTACGAAAGATAATAATAACTGTCATGTTTGCTGTGTTGATGTATACCTTCTCTATAGCTTGTTTTTGCTTTTGTCCGGTGTAGGTGAGCGGAAGTGCCCCAAATGGGCAGGGTTGGAGGACGGGAAGAAAAGGGTTGAGGCGAGGAAGGGACGAGGTGGAGATGGCAATGCGTACATTATATTCCTATTCTTAGTTACAGGTTTTAGTTAACATATTACATTTTTATATCTTCTCTAAACTCATCTTCCGGTGCAACTAAAACTGACCTTTTCCGAGAAGCTAAATAAAGTTTTCCGCGTGGCGAAAACTCGACCAGCCTACGCCCCACTTCCGGTCACAACGGTTGTTCACTACTACCTGTAATAACTAGTTATATAGGCATTACTCGGCCATTCATGGTTTCCAGCCTCAATCTCAGGCCTGGCCAAGTACATGATTGTTTGTCTTGGCCGGCTGATTCGGAAAGGTGAATTCCGCAATGATCATGACTTCATGAACAGATCACACTATTGTTACGGCATCCGCTGTGTTTTGATATAATGAATACAATACCATATCGTCATAGTCATAACTACATTGCCCAACTCATTTTCAGCACTTTACACGAGAACAAAAAAAAAAAACAAACAACTGATTTATGATTTGTCTGGTCATAGGAAATAGGCAGAGTGTTTACACGCTCCTAGTCTAGATATTTAAATCTTGATCCAAAGATTTTTCCTTGAATTTTACTGGATCGCATAGGATGCGCTCAAGCCAGTAATAACAAAGAATGCAAATTACTAACTCTGAGTTAGGCAATCTGTTTATGACTATAACGATATTTTTGATCTATGTAAATTTCGAAGAAAAATTTATGTGTTTTTGTGAGTGTCCAGTGATATCTTATGCACTACAACTACAAGCTGATGGTGGAAATGGAACCCACGTTATCCTATATTCCTCAATTCACTTTTCTAAATCTGCTTTCCAGAACAAACAATCACTTACTTCCAACGATCTCAGAATGAGTCACAAGTGCATGAGTGACAAAGTAATGCTTATTGTTATACCGTAATTGATAAACAAGTTAACCACACGAGGTAGTTATGGGTAAAGTGTAATAACTGGAAAACAGAACTTCCTAGTATATAAAAAGTGTGCGTAGGCTAGTCTAGTTTAACCACGCAGTAAACATTTTTTTTTTAACTTTTCGAAAAAGTGAATTCGCTTGAAATCTCTTGGGTACGCTGTCCTTGCTGCAACAATATTTATCTGTGTGCACGTGATCGTGGTGCTTTACCGTATCACCTTCATTCGTTCCACCACTTTGTTGAAATGCGAACACTCACCAAAAATTATGGATATTAATGAGATTTGCAAAATACACCAGAGTTGTTTTTTTTTTTCTCTTTTGCCAAGTCAGAAGAGTACGAAAGATTACACTTTCCCCTCCATCACTTTCAATATGACGAAAATACATACCCCTGCCGACGGAAACCGGATGTTTACAGTCATACTCCAGTGGTGGAAGATTCTCACGGAGAGTTCATTCAAGTCTTTGTGTAAAAATGCGCCAGGGGAAGGAAAACGTCAGGGCGTAAAGGTAAGTACAACACGGGCGTACAATCAGCTCGTCTCAAAGGAGTCTGCTTTATCCCACTTTCACCTGATCTTAACACTTCGCCTCTCCGAATCAGCCTGTCAAGACAAACAGTCTTGTTCTTGCCATGGCTTACGAGTGATGCAAGAGAGCATATAGGCCTAATATATAAATTATAGTCATTGGTAAACAA
>JAWQUT010000065.1:1883582-1896683 GCA_033807755.1 Ellobium chinense | reverse complement strand
TTTAAAACGAGAATTCAAATGCCAAAGTCACCCACCTGTTCACAAATGTCGAAATACTACATTATAAGGCTAAGTAACAAAAAGATCTGGTCGAAGAAATGCTCAAATTCATTCTATAATGGCAAGAAATGAGATACTAAACTCACAAGAAAAGAATAGAACAAGACAAATCTGATTTGCCTATTGGCATAAGGGTAATGTTTTAAATCCAAGGGAAGATCAAATTCATCAGTGCAAATCGCACAAACATCTACTTCTTTTAAGAAACATAGCGTTAATGTTAACAAATGAAAGTGTAGAATTCTCTTTACGTTATGCAGAATACGAGCGTATTATGTCTACACGAACGATATGCGTGCAGCTGGGTTCTTAGGCGAAGATATTTGAACGTAAAATCAACCGGAAGTGAATACGTGGTGAATATGTAGATTTAGAATTTAGAATGTGATTTTTACTGCGATGGAAAGGCAATTCAAGCTTTTTAATGCAGAGTATTTTAGGGTGAAAGTTCACAGCTGTTCTAAGGTTTAGCTGCACGTGCTTGTTACATGCCAGATTGATACGTGATAAATACAGTAAAAAGATTTTAAAAAAGGCAGGCAAGGTGTGCCAGGAGGCAAGAGGAAACCCTCTAAAAATCTGGCAGCCCCGGCGCCCTGTTTCAAGGCTCATTTAGGTTTGTATCGCATGATTTCTATCACTCAAGTTCAGAATCTAAACGTTGTTAGAACAGACAGACAAAATCCTGGCAGCCTGGAATATGTTCACCAAGATCAGGTCAATCTCATGATGGAATAATTTGATATTGTGGGAACAGGTGGAGTAATTCTAACATATTGTTATTGTTAATGTTAAAGGGTTTGTGCCTGCATTGAATACTAACAAACATTAACTCTTGTGTTTAACAAAATAGGAAAGAGATTTGTAAAGATATACTTCTTATCAGCAGTCTTAGATTGATTCTTAAATATGTTACACTGAGCATATTCTAGAGAAACGTAGAATGGTCGTGACATGGACGCATAACTGCATATCTATCTCTTCCGGCGCACCTATGGTAGGTAGAAAAGTTCTGTACAGCCACATAGGTTAACCCCTGCTGTCAAGAGGCACGGGAAATATGTTAAACGAGAGCAAAAAGCAAAGACAAATGGGAAGAGAATAATATTCATCACATAAATCACATACCTCAAAATATAATTGATGGTAAAACACTTTCCCCTTCAGGTATGACAGTCCACAGTGTAAACATAGAGCTATACTATCATAGCTCCTACAAAACACAATGCAGCCGATGCTTTTCAGTATAATAATAATAATATCGTTCAACGTCAGTGTAAAAAAAAGAATGTATCTCCTCTATGTTGGCCCAATATAATACTGTGTGTCTTCCACAACCTAGGATAAATGCAAATGTTTGTCTAATTTTGTTCACAAGTCTGGTGACGTTATTGGATTTCATAAATGAGCTCCAAAAAAAGAAGAAAAAAAAAGCTACTTAAAGTTCTCGCCTTTTTTTGTTTTTGTTTTGTTCTGAGAAACTGAATTCTTCATTGCTATAAATTATCTTTTAAAAATTGGTTGAATGTCATCGTATATTTCTTCAAAACGTCACGTTTTTGGAATACGACGTTATACCTCAGCAGAAACCAACTTAATATTCCGCCTTTTCTGAAACACAAATTGTGCTCAAGAGCTTCACATATCATTTTAGAAGAGTTATAATAAAAATACCAAAAAGTAATTTAGGAAGATCGCTATCCTTTCTGGATATTCAATCCAACATCATACGTAACAACGTCGCGTCGATGGATAAAAAAATAAAGATAGAGATATCAAATAAGAAGAAACAAGTGGTAAATATTATAAGTAGAAAAGCATCAGAAACCTTACAGAAATACATCAGAAACCAAAAACAAAACTGTTAAGCTTTCTACGCACCTCCAGGTTTATTGGGGTCCTAGTGCTGCGGAATCGTTTCAGAGAATGCTCTGCCGTCCCGATGATTCCAGAAGCCATCCGAGTACTCACAGACACCCACGGTTTGATTGGCGCCGTCATTAACATAATGGGTGATGATAACAGAGGATGATACATGCACAAACCCACAGGAGGGCGTTTTGCTTTATGCCTTCGTCGTTCGTACGTGGGAACTGTGATGGCGCGGGGGTGAATACGTTGTGTCTAAAACATTACCTTCAGAAGGTACTCATAGCTACGATCGGTGGCTGCTTTCCCTCCCATTCAATGCTCACTGCTCACACGTACCTTCGTCACAAGGGGATATCCAGCCCTGTGCCAGAGAGATTTCTTCAGGCAAGTGTTTCTAGTATTTTGATAAAAGACCCGTTATTATGATTAAAAAGTATTCGATATTTTGTCGTGATCATCCATTTTTGTCTTTCATTTCTCTGAGGTTAAACAAACAACAACAACAAAAAAATACAAAAAACGACGTAACAATTTTCTCCTTCCTTCTACGCTGTTTTCTCATTTACTCATTAAAAAAAAAACTACAACCGTTTCTTGTTTTATTGTCATATGTCGTTTTTGCTTTTGAGGATGTATCTTCTCGGAAACATCAGGCTTCTCGCTTTGTGGTGTTGTGAAGCGTTTACTCCGTATCGTTCTTTTCAGTTTCCTGGCTGTGTTCATAGCTTCTATTGGTGTTGAAATAGTGTAAAGTACTTACATATTTCCGTTACTTGAAACGAGCACTTTATCTCAAGCAAATTTTTACCATTCATTGATAAGTATTCGTGTAATGATGGTGATATTTACTTGGAACTGTGTGCAGAGTAGTCTAACTTGGTTAAAGACTCTCCACTAGTCGATTGTAATGATGTGAATTACTCGATCATTCTTTGACGAACGGAGGATTCAGAATTTTGGTGAGGTCATGATGTTGCTGTTGTTGTTATGTTTGTTTTTGTTGTTGTTGTTGTTCTTCTTCTTCTTCTTCTTCTTCTTCTTCTTCTTTTTCTTCTTCTTCTTCCTCTTCCTCTTCTTCTTTTTCTTCTTCTTCTTCCTCTTCCTCTTCTTCTTCTTCTTCTTCTGCTTCTTCTTCTTCTTCTTCTTCCTCTTCCTCTTCTTCTTCTACTTCTTCTTCTTCCTCTTCCTCTTCTTCTTCTTCTTCTTCTTCTTCATCTTCTTCTTTTTCTTCTCCTCCTCCCCCTTCTTTTTCTTTTTCTTCTTCTTCTTTTTCTTTTTCTTCTTCTTCTTCTTCCTTGAAATGAAGCAGCATAGCAGATTGAGAACTGTATTTGTTCATTCGTTCAATCTAAACCAAATCGGATGGCAATCTAGATATCATTCCACGCTGTGACTCTCTGAGTAATGTAAAAATATACACTTGTGAGGCGTCTTTACAGGTATCTCTGTTTTATCGCCGTTTATCTCAAAACCGTTACAAATGGACCTGCCACATTTTGGAAAACCACCTGGCTGCCTATGTAATGCAGGCGGTTTTGATAATCGTATAATCGTGTTATAACACCCGAAAATTGTTGATTTTTATCTCAAGATGTTCCAAGTATTTACATAACAATTTGCATCTCCATTTCTTAAATGAGTGTTATCGAGCTTTATACCCATTATTACTATCTCTGACCAATCTCTGACTCATGAAGTACGTGCTGTTGGTTCATAATGACACATATATTGTTTATCACAAGAAACTGTATTTATTTTTCCCCATGATGTTAACTTAGCAGTCTATCTATATATGTTCTCAGCCTTTTTATTAAGGTCATGAAATCTTCGGTCTCATGGGAGATGCATTTTCAATGAGCAGGATGCAGTCAAGATGCATAAAAACGATCTGAATGGTATCTACCTTCAAAAACTTTATAAATTGCTCTTACTTACGTCTAAATTATTGTTGATACATCAGGCTAGAGCCTACTCACTGCATATTTTGGGACACGTATTCGTTTCATTGGGCATAACGTATATTATAAACAACTGCCTCTACACAGTTTTTTGATTTGGTGATCGACTTCAAGTTATAACTGCCTTTCTTCATGTGCACTGACAAGTCGGGCTTAAGACTAATTTTTAATTCAGGATATCTGTGTTATATTTTTATGATGTTTATATTACTTGCAGCTGTTTTGGTTTTTTTTTCTGCACGGTTCGTTCTAATGTGATAACACAGCAGTTATTTTTTGCTCTTGCTGATCTGATGTTAGAATCGTCTAAACATAGATAATACAAAAACCGTATTAGAAATGCAGTGCGGTTAACTACAAAGTGGCATGTTGCTTGGTGTGTCGATTTTGCCGACTTGTCGAAATTAACTGGAACAGAGTACCCCTGCCAGAGATTGGTTGAAATAGTCACGTCTCAAAGATATCACATAGTCATGATTTACAATGCCTCCTTTTACTGATTATGAGATAACTATAAACATGAAAGGCTTCGTTTTGGACGTACGTATAATGATAAATAGATAAATATTTGCTAACACTAAGTCCAATGTTGACTATTGGCAATTGGTCTCTACATGTATCTTTATGCTCAGAGCAAAAGTCACAAATCCTAATCAGACATTACACTCTATTTGCCCATGTGCCACGGCTGTGGTCTGGGCTTATTCGCAATAAACTTGTTAAACTTGTTAAACTTGTTAATAAACTTGTTAAAAACTTTATCAAAACAAGTCTAGCCGATGAACTTGCCTACATTAAGATAAGCCTGTCCGTTGTCGCGACGTCGTCTCATTATTAGATGGTCAAATAATGTCAGATAAGAATAACTTAGTATTTCCTTCTGTAATGACAAAGGCAAAGAGCCTACGTGTTCTTTATCCCAACACTTGCAACCTTAGACACATTCACTACATCCTTTGAAAGCACTTCATTTGAAGAGGCTCAACAATCTACGTGAAATTCACATCATTGTCAGGTTCATTCCAACAAAATGAAAGAAATATTGTATTTGGAAAAACACTTTGTAAAACTATACCATTTATGTCACTGATAGCCGATAGCTCCTTAGCGGCTGGATTTTGGATAAAACTCAAATATAATACTCAATTTACAGTCTTCGATGACATCTCATTATAGATAGTAGAGCACAAAGACACTGTAACAAACATCTTAGGTACACAACAGCAATGTTGAACGTATTCTAAGTCTAAAATCCTTGTCTTCGAAGCTTGTTTCACTACTCTAGCAGTCTCGAACTGTTAAAAAAAAAAGTGGGCGAAAAAAAAAAAAACACACTTCGAGATAGCAATCAACGGCTGAGGCGATATTCGTCTTCTCCTAAATGCCCTCCCTCTCTTTCCCATTCCTCTTTCTCTAGTCATGTTTTCAGTTAATTGGTGTGGCGTAGCAAAAGGGATTTTACAGTAGTTAGGGTGGGGTTGGATAGGGGATGGGGGTGGGGGTAGGCTCGTGGGTGCTCGAAAAAAGCTAGGCGGGAAAAAAAAAGGTCAGTTGACTTTCATTCCTAACAAAGGGTCAACTGAAAAAAAAGTCATTAGGAGAAGATAAAGTCTAATGTATGGTAATGTTAGCGACAGTATAGAGGATACACGTTGCCTGAGCTCAGACGGGAAGGCATAGTTAACAAGCGGTACGTCTATCGCGTTCAACAAAGGGTGCACGAGATGCAAGCTCTGTGTGGTGTAGTGTGGTGTGATGTGGGTGGTATTGTGTGCTGTGCTGTGGAGTGGTGCGATGTGGTGCGGTGTGGTGCAGGTGCGGTGTGGTGTGGTGTGGTGCGATGCGGTGCGGTGCGGTGCTGTGCTGTTGAGTGCGGTGCGGTGCGGTGCGGTGTGGTGTGGTGTGGTGTGGTGTGGTGTGGTGTGGTGTGGTGTGGTGTGGTAAAAACATGTTACGTGTTGCGCACCGTCTTACGTTATACTCAACTTTGCACAATGTGTGTGGTGGCCGAATATTCAAGCATATGCCCCGTCTATTTTATCTTTTACCCTTGCTCATCGCGAGGAGATGGAGTAGGACTTTGAGCAAAGTAGCTTCTCTGTTTTGTTGCCGTAGTAGTTATCGTTGTTGTTGTTGTTGTTGTTGTTGTTGTTATTGTTGTTGTTATTGGTGATGGTGGTGGTGGTGGTGGTGCTGCTGCTGCTCCTGCTGCTGCTGCTGCTGCTGCTGCTGCTGCTGCTGCTGCTGCTGCTGTTGTTGTTGTTGTTGTTTCTTATTTTTTTACAGCTTTTTTCAGATGTTTCTCTATCTAATTCTTTTTCTTTTTAAAAATTTCCTTTTAAATGACAAATAAATCATGGGTCACTTTAGTTGCCTTTATTCGTTTTCCAGTAAAGGTTTGCGTAAAGGGTGGAGGCCATGATTCGTCATTGAACGCTCGTATCTGAAATGTGTTTTTACTTCAATACTCAGTGACAGATTCGTTGTTACACCAGACCTGATTCTGTGGCAGTGATGATACCTCTTGTGAACAAGGCAGATGGGGCTCAGCGGGAGAGGGAGGGGACACGCCTTCGCCTGCAACCCCATTAATATCGCCGGTGTTGGCGTAAAACGTCGTATTGTACNGGGGGGGGGGGGGGGGGGAGGGGGTTAAGTGCAATCGTTTTGGCAGTTCAAAGAAACGTAATTCCTTAAAAAAGTGTTGCATGCACAATTTTTTTTACGATTTTACGCGAATTTACCTTTCCGAAACAGCCAGCCAGGTTTAGAAAAACCAATCCAGTATCTGTATTGGCCTCAGAGTGAGACTGAAAAGCCTGAATGACCCAGAGGTACTTAATAGTTTTGGTGTACCAGCGTTGTTATTGGAAAACAGCTGTGAAGTAACTCAAAAAGTGGACTTCGACTGACCTTGTTCGGCTGTTCTAGTTCGACTGGTCTAATTTAGCCGCACAGAAAACTATTTATAGCATTTTAGAAGGATGAATGCCTAACAAGATTGTTGCATCTGAATTTTTGCATGAATTGCATAAATTCAGATGTGGCACAGACTGACGTCAAAATTTGCATTGATCTTAATATGAGGATTATAATCTTATTCGCCATTTATTAGAACCTTACTATTGCTACCTAGTGCTAGGATGATTCATACTGCGATAACAACTAGGCCTGAGATGAAATCGAATCTGAAATTGGTAATTGTAACTAACTCAGCGATTATTTGGAACCAAATTTCACTCGGAACCGGTTCAATGTACAAGGCAGCTCCTTACCATGCTACGACCAGTGTCTGCGCATCTAAGCTGAAGTTTTCGCGGGTCTTCCAGTGTCAGTATTTCAGAGATGGAATCAAAATATCTTAAACTGAAGATGATGATGTTTTCTGTTACCGCACATTTCTTTTCAGCTCTATACGCTAATTTGGTGTAATCATTCTACAGGTGAGAATCAGACACAGAACCGCGACTTTTAAGCCATAATATATATATATGTGCAATTCAAGTCTTTTCCAAGTCACGCCCAAGTCCGAGTCTCTCAAAATCGTAACTTTTAAGCCATCTCAAGGCTGCTATAATTATTTCGCGACCCACAGGCCGAGTCCTAGATAGCTTAGGGCAAGTGAATATAACCAATTGAAAACTAACGTGTCTGGGCGAAACCATTTACAAAGTGATAATCAGGGCATCTCTTCTAACGGTAAGCGAAGTTTAGAGGAACTACTGTAAGAATGTCTCGTTCAACATGAGCCCTCCCTAGTTCTATGCAATATACTTTTGTTTCAGTATAATTTTGTTCCTGAGATAATCAAAACTGGGTAAAACATCGAAAACCCGTGTTCGCTGCTCTGTCACCTCGCGTTTTTGTGGAAATGGGTTGGCCGTGATCACAATGACTTTCCAATAAAGGATTCGGATCCGGATTCGCGAGTCTCATGTCACGACGTAATCGGACTTGCAAGTGCCTCAAAAAGCGAGTCCTTCCTTAACCTTCTTCTGTCTCCATTTTTTCCAGCTTCTCTGTGAACTTAAAGACACAAGGAAGAAAGTCTCATGTTATTTTGATGGCCATCTATTTTCAGATGTTATAGGGAACTTTAACAAAAAACCACATTCACGAGAAACGCACTCCTCCGTCAAGCGCAACCTCTAAGAACAGCTTCCAGGACAACTATATTGGCGGCAATAACATCAGCAAGAACATCGTTTACTCCTGGGGCGATTCAAACAACTATAGACCTGCTTCTTTATAGACATGGATAGGAAGCCTTGAAGGTAAGCATTAGAGTTTTTAATGTAATGAGATTCCCACTAAGCGCTCGAAAAGCTTTCACAACTTTGAAACACCTCTAAAACATGGATATCTATAGAGTCACAACTTTGAAATATCTCTATAATATAGATATATTTTAGATATAGAGATGTTCTACACAATTATCCTTCCTCACTCACTCATAATCAGATTATCTCCAAATATAGGACACATTGGTGCCTGGGAATATATCGAAGTGTTTGGGATTGAAGATCTCTGGGAACTTATTATATGTTTTTAATTTTGACATTTCGTGGTCTAGCAGCAGTAAACAATGGATGTATGTTTCAAACAATGCGGCTTCAACATACAAAAAGAACGTCATTTCCTTTGTCATTATGGTGAGTCAAGGATCAGCATTATCGAATGTAAATGTAAATGCATAAAATAGGTGGATAGTCTTATGGTGCGGAACGTTCATTTGCCATCTCTATTCATTTTAGAGTGCTTTCAGTAGACAACACTCTGCATTGCAGGGTTCCCGGGTAAGCTTAATGTGTATTTGCACTGTGGGAGTTACCAATATTTAGAACCCATTAAGGCATTCACATGGACTTAGAGCTGTGTTTCACTAATGCTCCCGCTCACTTATCTCCTTCTATAATTTCCTTTTATTTCTCTCTCTCTCTCCCTCCCTCTGTATCCCCGTCTCTTGCTCTCTTTATCTATCTCTCTCTCCCTTCCTCCCTTCCCCCTCCTTCCCTCTCTTTCTCTCTCTCTCTCTCTCTCTCTCTCTCTCTCTCTCTCTCTCTTTCTCTCTCTCTTCTGCTCCCTTTCTGTTCTCGTCTATTTTTTTACCGATACCAGCCCTTAGGGATTGCCCTCTTGGTAGAATCCTAGGATGGTGAAGCACTGCCCTTGGCAATCCCTGGCACGTGCTCCCTACCAACGTGCCAAACTCTATGAGATGGTTACTGAGAAACACAAGCAATGGGCGCTTGCAAGGGCTCTCCATCTTTTAGTTTTATGTCTCACTATGTACTTGGCTCTTCAGTTTGTAGGCTGAGCTTCATCACATCTTGATGGGAGTGCTTTAGTAGGGCAAAACTCGCTGTTTTATTGCTCACCCTGAAATGGCTTTATCATGTAGTTTGACTCTAGATGCTCGATGGTCTTGGATCACAATATAATATGGTAGGATCTCAGATTAATCTCTTCGCTACTGTATCCCTTTGGTCCAAACAGCGCTTGGACGAATATGTACGGGCAGGAAGTAGCATTCCTGTGGCGTATCTACGTACTCAACGACCTATTTCTTATGTAATAAGCTATTTCCACGTACATGGACCCAGCATAGTGCAGCGCTGTAAAACCCTGACTTTATTCAGTTCAGTTCAGTTCAATTTATTGGAGCCCAGGTTACAAGGTATCATATGGATAATCAAACATATGGCACATACTGTACATAGACAGACAAAACAACAAACTCAAGCAAACCTTCGTACAGGGTAATAAACTCATGGGAATTTAGTTACATCAGCTCTTGAAAAACTTGATATAGTGAAGGGGTTAAGTCGAATTTCAAGATGGCCAGTCGATAGTTTACAGTCTGCGAAGTGCTCCTCGTCGTGAGAGCAGTGACTGTAACAGAGTAATAGTCTTCATGTGTTTATGTGTACTTGTGTGTGTGTGTGTGTGTGTGTGTGTGTGTGTGTGTGGGTGTGTGGGTGTGTGTGTGGGTGTGTGGGTGTGTGTGTGGGTGTGTGTGTGTGGAAGTATGTGTGTGTGTTTGTGTGATAGCGAGGGAGTGTGTGTGTGTTTGCACAGATAGTTATGTTTTGTAAGCACACTGCAACAAGACAAATTTCCCTCCGTGGACAAATAAAGTTATCCTTATCCTTATCCTAATCGTTTAAGGAAAGTTTAAAATCGAAAACGAATGGACTTGGTAACAGAACGCTGCCACGAGTATGCGCATATTCCGGGTATATGAAGTTCGGATATTGTAATGTTCCTTTGCTTTTACTGACCCAGAAAGTCGCCAAGACATGCACAATCAGAAAATCTCCCAAAGATGAAGACATGGGGTCGTCCCTTAAAAAAATAGTTGTAAACTACAAAGTTTTGTATTTAGAGGTGCATAATTTCAGGTTTTGTTTTGCAAATTTGAGTTCAAAAGCAGATGCTTTCTATGTCAAAAGTTATAACACTTTGAAATAAATGTAGGTATTCCCATAAAGAATATCTCTTATCTTTACCTGGTATCTTTTACCCCATCTCAGTCAATAGTCTCCAAGATTGGCGTACACACGTTCTATGAAACTGCTAAATTTTCTATGGTTACCAAATAAAAACACAAATAATTATAACAGGGTGCTTTGTGTTGCTATCGTCTTGAACGACAATGAATCAACTGTGAGGAATCGGAAGTCCCGGTTAAAGNGGGGAATTCGGATGTTACATTCAGATGGCAACATGACATTGGATGTTGTCGTCTTTTCCAAGAAAGGATAGACATGGGAGGAGAAAATGGTTGTGTAGGGAGGGGGGAGAAGGAGGATGCTGTGAGAGAAAGGTCTGTTAACACTGAGGTTGCAGTTGGCTAACATCGATGCAGAAGTTTAACATCAATGATGTAGTTTCAGAACAAGCATCAAAATGGAACTACTGAAATCTTCGAGTATTGGAATGTCCTAAAATGGAAGAAGGAAAGAAAAAAAGAAAGAAAGAAAGAAAGACAGAAGCTGGTTTGTCGCTGGAGATCAGCCTCTATTCCAAAGATGCTGCAAGCTGCCCTGGGAAATGTTATAGGGATGGAAATATAATATTTTGTCTCGTAATTATTAGTCTATTTCCTTATTAAACACTCTGATGTCAAATGAATCTTCTTATACAGAGTATCGGCACGAACTGACAACACGATTATAACCATGTGATTACGCCAAGGAATCGATCAAAGCAAAACACTGGCAAAAAAAAAAAATGGTAGTGGATCTCCCTTCCGCTACTCCTGGCCCACAGAATTACAAAAATAAACATCCGAAGGAATAGATATCGAAGATAAGTATGTATGACAGTGCAGGGCAACAACGATCGGTCAGTTCCATTGAATCCTTCTGGTGGAATCGAGGAGTCGAGATATTATCCGTAATTTAATTCTTGGCAGTTAAGATTATAGTGTTTTACATTTGTCTTGCATTCCGCCTGAAAGATATGAGCGAGACAGACAGACAGACAGACAGACAGACAGACAGACAGACAGACAGACAGACAGAGACAGACAGACAGAGATATGGAGGGAAGGAGACACAGACACAAACACACTCACACATACACATACACATACACATACATACACATACATGTACATACACACCCATAACAACAGAGTGTGAGAGAGACAGCGAGTGTTCTTTGAAGAAAACTTCCCTTCCGTAATATCAACAATCCATTAATCGAAGGTCAAACAAGGATGTAGATAGCAAAATGCGAGGAATAGTAATGCTTTAGATTAGTTAAACGTAATAGAGTATAAATGTAAACATTGATTATCGTGTTAGACAGATGAGGTTTGGCGTTATGAGAACAGCTTAATATGTTTTCGATACTTGCGTATATTCATGACAACATCACTCAGTAAATACTCGGTCTGCCCGAGTAACATGTGGCGGTATGCATAATCCATACGTTAGTTAACGTATTGCGTTAACAACAGTGAGCACTACTAATGTTTTGGGAATTTCCCGTGGTTACCGCAGTGCGTTAATTAACGTAAAAATTATGAATACGACCAATGATTTCGAGTGTATTCTAAGTCCCGTTATCAGCTTTACGCCAATCATAATTGTAAGACCTGTATCATTTGGGTCACCTCATTACATCAGCCTTTAACATGCGCCTTGTTTAAACTTTTATATTTCGCCCCGGGCCATTGATATACTACAGTAAAACACTATTTTATTATTACTATTTTATTAATACCATACCCAAACTGATTGCTTATTTTGCCTTTATATCTTTGAACGTCATAGTGGGATTTCCTAACCAAGGAAAAAGGATGGGGGAGGGGGGGGGAGGGGAGGTCACACTTAATTTTGACCAGTATAGAGTAATCCCTCTAATCAATATTACAACCTCTTTGCCTCCGACAGATGGTTGGGCCTTGCCTGTTATTGGCGATCATATTTAATGTGTTTAAACAGAGGTTCTATAAATTTCATCCTGGCTGCGATCTGATAGCCTAGTTGATTTTCTCAAGAGAGAATGGCGATATGCAAGTACTAATTCACCTTTCCGAGTGAGTGAGTCAGGACAAACAATAAGTCACGTAATTGCCTTGGCCTGTGCGTGAGGCATTAAAGTGTGATTGACTGAGTAATATCTATAGTTACTGGTAAAAAAAAAAAACCATCATGCATGGAAAATAGAGCCACGACAGACTGTAAATAACAAGTGGGCGTCGACTGCCCTATTTTCACCACGTGGGAGTTTTTGGGTGTTTTTTTTTGTTATATTTTGGATGGGTGAAATCTTAAGCGCGCTAGTGGTGTAGAGGTGAAAGATGTGAATATCATTTGCGGAGGCGAATTGGAAGGTAGGTTTTCATTATATATCGCACTGATATGCATGCCAAGAGTTTGGGAAGTAGGTTTTCAGAACTCAAGGTTTTGGGATTGGTTTTTTTTTTCGTATACTTCTCAGATAAATTGGAATAATAAACTGATGGTAAACGTTCTCCTTATCAACATTCAGTTAAGCTTCAAAGTGACATGGTTTTTGAAGGCATGGTATTTTCTGATTCGATATCTTTTATTGTGGATGTATTCTAACATTTTAGGACCTTTTTTTTATTTTCAGGAAAACATACATGACAGTATGATAACCGGCTTTTCGAAAATCATTTCTCAGTCTTTGTAAGGCAAGATGGAAAGAGATGGGGTTTGGTGAGGGGGTGAGATGG
>JAWQUT010000065.1:1855468-1873452 GCA_033807755.1 Ellobium chinense | reverse complement strand
TTTTTATGTAGTTTCATATTATGTACTGAGCACCTATCCTTTTGCCATAAAATATATCTTCTTTCTATTGTTTGTACGTACAGCGCACAACACGGCAGTGTTGTCCCCCACCCTCACACGCCGGAAAAGTCTCCATCCTAGTGGGCAGCTCGAAATAGTGTTTAAGTTTATGCACAGAAGTTGAAGTTATGGAGACTCAAAATGGCTGTGCTCTGTCGACGACCGCGAAAGTCATGATTAAATGCAGCCGAGTAACCAACCAACCGATCCATGATTTCATATATATATATTATAGAGAAAGTAATATTTTTGGATCACTGATGTTTTTGTTATATTTCAATGAATTTATGCTTTAAATACTGGAAACAGCTGAACTGCACGTGAATAGACTATCTCTGCACTCGTTTAAGCTGTTATAATCAAAAGGGTGACCAGAGTGTTGACATGATGTAGGCATGGCCTCGGCTGGGCTCCACAACTGGGTTTTGCACCAATATTGAAACCGGATTTCATGGGAAGAGCTTGGGTGGGTTGCTTTGTCTCTTCCTCCTCCATTTTCTCTCTCTCTCTCTCTCTCTCTCTCTCTCTCTCTCTCTCTTCTCCCATCCTCTCTCTCTCTCTCTCTCTCTCTCTCTTTCTCTCTCTCTCTCTCATTATCACTATTTCTCTTGATGTGCCTGTGTCCATCACTACAGTTACATTAAATGTAAAACTGTGAAATGGACAGCCAAGAGATATTGGAATTTGTCAACAAAAGACGGTAATGTAAGGACTATTCTGTCATTTTGTCTGAGAACAAGGAGCGGCCGAGCAGTGCCTGGTGATATTGCTATTCAGCCGTGGCCATTAATGCTTGGCCAAATTGCGTCTTTCTACTTGGCTGCCAAACAGATAGCATCAACTGTTAAATGTTTGATAGTAAGCGTCTACCTTCTGACAATCGGTCTATTGATTAGCCTGTGCGTTACCATATGTGAAGTGTATGATAATAACAATAATAATAATAATAATAATAATAATAATAATGCGGTTTATAAGTTTCTAATCCAGGCTGACTCCACACTATTATTACTCCGGCAGGCCAGGCCACTCCAGAACTTTCTCAACTCCCTGAGGAGGTATACAGTGCCGCGTCTATATACAGGCGCTGATCACTAGCATTCTGAAATATCTTTCACTGCCTATAGCCAGGTACCCGTTTTACAGACAGGTGTACTGAGGAAAATGTGAATGAAATGCTTTCCCAAGGCACCTACAACACGACGGTGGTCGAGAAGCGACCTTTAGATTTTGATTCCAACAGCGCAACCATTCGGCCAGGCTGTTCCAAAGTTTGTCTGTGCTCATATTTGATATATCTGGTAATACCTGAGCAAGAGAACTTGATAAAGAGCTTTCATTTTCAAGTTCGGATCTCTGACAGACCATCAGGACAGAGGTAGGCATGATGGCATTTCTTAATGTAAATATTATATTGCAGGTTAGAACTAGATACATGAAATTCCCATCTGATTCTAGGTCTAGTTTGGTCCTGTACAATGTGATCATAACACCAGGAAATCCTAAACGCGTATGCCTGCTTTTGCCCTAACGGTCCAAGATCCGAACTCAACAAATTTAAGCTCTTTAATGTTATTATTGTTGTCATAGTGATGTAGACCAGGTATGCCCGACAATTTTCAAAGGGATGATCAGTTTTGTAGATAAGTTGTGAAGGCTCAATAGCTCTCTAAAGCCAAGTCCACGTTACATCGTGATGCTGAGGCTCTTCCGGTATAATTACGTCCGTGAATTGGAGCATACCAACTAATAATAATTATGTTAATAATAATATATAGCATTTATCTCTGTAGATACAGGCTCTGAGCGCTTTACATAAAGAAGTTAATAAGATTATATAATATTCAGCTCACACACCAAAGCATACTACACTCTGTACACATGTACTGCAATCAAAAAAAAAAAAATTGGTTTCGCAGACTGTCATGGTCAGTCAAGATATTGTTTGAACAAATGTGTTTTGAGAAGTTTCTGAAAATACTTGGACTATTTTCTTTACGAATATTTTTAGGCAAATTATTTCAAACAAAAATACCAGAAGATTTTTTTTCTTGTTTTGTTGTATTTTTGAACAATTCAGTATACAGTAACGTCCATATTAAGCACTAATTTAAAAAGTATACTTCGTTAATATGCTGAATTTCACATACACTTATTCATTATTTATTCTAACATTTCATTATTTAGGTGGATCTTGGCAGTGAGTCCGCCTCAGTAATAAGTATACTTTTTTTCTATGCACCAAGGGCGTACTTCTTATATCCTTCGTGTCGTTTGGAAAAACTTTACAGCAAAGTAGTTAAAACGTACTAGTTTAGCCTTATAAGAGTAGATCTCACTCTAGGTACAGACTTTTTTTTTAACGTAATGACAAGGTATAGACTAGATGGTTCCTTCACATTTTGTCTCCAATCATTGATTCAGACCTCACCAAAAGCAGTGCTTCCTATCAAAAGGCGGAAGAGGAAGTAGGTCGAGATGGGTGGATCCTTTAGGTCTGAAATCTCCCCCTCCCCCTTTCCCCCATCCCTCCTCCGCCCTCTCTCTCCTTCTCGAGTTATGTCTCACTGCGTGAGGTTTCAAGGGAAGTAGATGCGACCCTTACACTGCGTAGGAAGGAATTGGACCTCAGTCCTATCATAATAATATTGCTCATATCGTACTAACCATCAGTTGCTATTTGCTTGAACTAACAGTAATTTTGTCCTGTCAAGCAGAAATACTGGGGGCTAACGATATCATTGCACTCGTCATATGGTCAGGATGGAACTTAATGGCGAAATTACTGTAAGGGGAATCTCGGGGAGGGGAAGAGACACTCAGCCTCTTGATCTGTATTCCTCATCCCCTGTCCCCCTCCCCCCTCCCACCTCATCTCCTTCTCTCCCCCATACTTGGCCTCAGAAAATGTAAACTTAGCATTACTCATGCAATCATACTTCCAACTTTTCTCAGCTCCCCACCCTTTCACAGATTATTATATAGAAATCGAAATCTATGGATGTCTTCACTTGGCAACATCTCATTTTTTTTCCTTTTCATTTGTTTTCATTTCTTCTCTGCTTTGTTCTGATCTTTTCTTTTCTTTTTCTTTTCTTTTCTTTTCTTTTCTTTTCTCTTTTCTTTTCTTTTCTTTTCTTTTCTCTTTTCTTTTCTTTTCTTTTCTTTTCTTTTCTTGAAGGATTAATTCGCAACCACCTTTCAAAGGTTTAGCGTGTAGACAATTCGAACAAACCTGACAATGCCAATTTTCCTTTCCTCTCAAAACACCACTTGAAAACCTAATAGTCTTAAGTGCCACTGGATGTTATTGAGAAAAATAGAGTTAAAGTTTTTACGTCCGATTGATTTTACTTGTAGTTCGTCGACTAAAGTTTTTGATATAACAAACGTCGATCGTTTGATCCGAATGAAGATAAAACAATGTAGAAAAAGTTGCTTGAGATGCCAGTACCTCCTCCTCTCCCCCCCCCCCCCCCCCCNCCCCCCCCTGCCTTTCCCATCAACCTAGTGATAACTCGATTTTGCCCAAATGGCGCTAAAGACAATTATAATCTCAAGGGGCGAAGGTGATATCTCAATAATGCTCAAAATACTGAAAGGCTGTCTACTACTCCAGCGTATAATATTCCCATCAAATTGGAAGCTGATATGTAAGTTCCTGCTCTGGTACAGGAATGTGCAGTCGACTCCACATAATCGCATCCTGAGTAATAACAAGTTTGGTTTAATCGTATCATAAACCCTAAATTAAAAACTGTACACAACAGCCAGAAATAAGTGACGCCGCTTTGACCGCAGCTAGAGAAAAGTCCCAACTTGTTCCACGCGTTCATGACGTGGTGATTGAGCGGTGCCAACTGTACTGAGAAAAGGTCCTCAGATTGGGCAGCGTCTATTTGGTTCTTGCAATTGGACGAAATGGGAAGCCAAACCCCTTCCGTAGCAAAGGTAGTATAAGTCTCTGGGTGAGCCAGAAAGGTTGCGACTAATGCGGAAGAGACAGGAAACAAGGCACTGACTTGCGAAGGGCGTTTGCTATTCTTATATCTGTGCCTTATTCATGAGAATGCAAACCACTGATGATTCATGCCGCATCCTCCTCCGACCGTCTAAAAGATGTTCCACTAGCAAATTTGAAACCGTAGATGGTTGCCGCCATGTTGCAGAGCATTTTTTTTTCTGAATTTGTACAAAATGAGATACACTCCTAGCATTTCTGTGCGTCCTTCCTCACTGTGATTGGCGCGCATCAACCGGAAGTGTACCCTTTGCTTAGGACTTCCCACAGAACACGAGGAAAGGGTGTGGCTTCCCATTTTGTCAAAATTGCAGGGACCAAACAAACATAGCCCTGGCTTTCCATCACTCTGTTCCCTTTGGGGAGTGAGGGAGAACTGGTCTTTTTGACAAGATAATCATAGTAGAAAAAAGGTGACATTAGGGGCTTTAGGGCGACTTACTATTAAAAAAAAAAAGAAAAACACATAAACTAACCACTGTTTAATTCTAGAAGGGTCAACCTGGCAACTCGATAAATCGCTGCTTAAGGTTTGCAGATTTTAACCATGTTGATTTAATCATGCCTTTTCTCTATTATCAAATGACTTCACTATGTCTATGTTCTTGTGTCTGCCCCCTCCCTCTCTCTCTCTCTCTCTCTCTCTCTCTCTCTCTCCCTCTCTCTCTTTCTCTCTTTTCTCTTTCTCTCTTTCTCTCTCTCTCTTTCTCTCTTTCTCTCTCTTTCTCTCTCCGTTCTAATGTTTCAATGGCTCATATTTGATCATTTTTAATCCCTTAATCCGACCCTATCTCAGGGATGGACACTGGCCTTCTAACTTCAAGGGGATTGGAGGGGGTGGAAGGAGATGAGGATAACCAGGGCTGTGATCAAAGCTTAGTTGCCAGCCACAAATGAAAAACCGACATTCAAAGACAGAGAATAATTATTTATTACCGAGTTTTGGACCCTCCAATTTTCTCGGCTAGACCGCTCGGCTCCCCCACGTCCCGATTTCTAACCTTTGACCTAGATTCAGCAAGGGCAAGTCACCAGCATAAATCAATACTGTTCTTATGTNGGGGGGGACTGGTCTTTTTTGACAGGATAATCATAGTAGGAGAGAGATGACATTAGGGGCTTTAGGGAGGCTTGTAAAAAACAAAGAAAAACACAAAAACTTACCGCAGTTTAGTTTTAGATGGGTCAACCTGGTAACTCGATAAATCTCTGCTTAATGTTTGCAGATTTTAACCATGTCGATTTAATCAAACCCTTTCTACATTGTCAACTGACTACACTTTCTTCCGCTTTTGTTTTTCCCCAATCTTTCGCACTCTCTTACTCTCTTACTCTCATGCCCTTTCACTTTTTATCTCTCTCTGTCTTTCTTTCTCTGTACATGTTTGTGTATGTATGTGTGTCTGTATGCCTGTGTTCTTGGGTCTGTCTCTCTTCCCCTCTCTCTCCCTTTCTCTCTCTCTCTTCTTCTCTCTCTCTCTCTCTCTCTCTCTCTCTCTCTCTCTCTCTCTCTCTCTCTCTCTCCGCTCTAATGTTTCAATAGCTCATATTAGATCATTGTTAATCCCTTAATCCGACCCTATCTCAGGGATGGACACTGGCCCTCTAACTTAAAGAGGAGTGGAGGGGGAGGGGGAGGGGGAGGGAAAGGAGATGAGGATCACCAGGCTGTGATCAAATCCCAATTGCCAGCTACAGATGAAAAACCGACATTCAAAGACAGAAAATTATTTATTACCGAGTTTTGGACCCTCCAATTTTCTCGGCTAGACCGCTAGGCTCCCCCACGCCCCGATTTATAACCTTTGACCTAGATTCAGCAAGGGCAAGTCACCAGCATAAATCAATACTGTTCTTATGTCCCTTTGATGAATGGAGGAATTCGGCACAACTACTGTGTTGAGACTGTAAATGGAATTAGCTCTCAGACGGAAAATGCGTGTGCGTGTTTTTCGCAATTTTGCTTTATGGAGGACCTGAAAAGACTTTGTCGTGTAAACAGAGTGAGCTATGGACAGTAGAGGCAATTCGACGTAATCTTAGCTCGTCGGAACATGGAAAAAAATTGCAGTTAAAAGACGCTGGGATTATCCGATGACTTTAAAATGTTATAGATAATAGTGTGCTCTGTTACTTAGAAAATGTTGCGATTAAGCAGAGTTTGTCATTAAGCATTTTATACGTGTTTTCGTGACATTAAAATTGCCATTAAGTGGATTGTGCATTTAGATAAACGACTGCATCTCTGTTTTATGGGGCTTTGTGAGTGGTTTCTGTTCTATATTTATGCAGCCGATCTGGTTAATAACGAGATGGTCATGACTTCTAAAACTACACCGCTATAACCTTGCCCCGTTATTCCTGAAAGAGGGTATGGACACAAAATAAGTAGACTTGACTCGCGTGAATGATTGAGTAATGCTTGGAGTTACTGGTAAACAAGATTACAGGTCTGAAATGCAGTTGTGGTCTTATCTCCTCTTTGGGCTTATTTCAGCCTTTGGAGCTGCCCTCTGAACTCAAAGTTTTAGCTTAGATCCAGACCCATATCAGATTTAAGCTCATTGTATGACCCAACCCCAGCAAGCCCATTGAAATTTTGAGCTTGGTTGCCATTTGTAAATACACCCTACTTTTTTTCACTGGTCAAGGCCGAATCCCTCCTCTTCCGCCTGAGCACACCCTTGACCTGTCAGTTCCAGCTCAGGGCTGAATAGTGCCTGGCAAAATAAAGTAAAATGGACACAGTTTTCCATTAAATCAAAATTTGCCACATTGAACCTTATCACTGGAAGCAGGGCAGGCCGATAGAGGGGAAAGGGGAAGTCAAATATAACCCCTAAGATGTAGGACCCAACAGTGAAAGTAGACTTACATTCCTGTAACCATAAGCCTTGTAAAATTGGAACACAGAGCGCGAAGTACATAATAAAGATGGCGGCGCTTACCTAGTTTGGCTATGTGTAGGCTTTGGCTGACTTAGCTTGACCTTGTGGAAAGCATTTTTAGCTCTTTCGGAAAGGTCAGCATACATATCATAGAGTTCAGATGGAGAAGGGAAATGCCTATCTTTTTGTTCTGTGCGTGTTTCTGGCCGCGTGTCTATCGTCTATCGCTTGCACCGGATAGCTTTGGGAGGCCATGTTATCCGTACCTACAAATTTGGAAAGGTCTGTGTTGGAACCGCACTGACCCGCATTCAATCATTCCTCGATTATCCAGCCTCTGACACATTTACACTTCAATCTTACATCGTAGATCGCAACTGGTTTGTTCGCAAGCAACGCCGCCACACCTTATCGCCGAAGACGCCAATGTATCCTTCGCAATATCTCGACAAATTAGCCGATTAAAATCTGATCAGTCTGTGAGTCTGAGCTAGATAGAAAACAAAGGCGGAGATACCGAGATAACAGGGAGTCCTGGGGAATTGTCCCTTCCTTCTTCTCTACCCCCCCTTCTCCGCCGACGCCCTCTCCCCCCACCCCCTTCGACTGAATCTGTGTCCCCAAGTGATCCCTACTGAGCTCCTTTGCCTGCTTTAAGACAGGTATATCATAGCTGTAAAAGTGGCTCCTTTCAACAATCACTGTGTTGTCTCATGCCCTCTCCTCAACTCTTCAACTGCTGTCTTACGGTTGTAAATGGAAATAATTAAGACGTAAAATGCATGTACCTGCTTTTTGCAATTCACAGGGTTACTCTTTGAGTTGTAAGCAAGGCAAAGTCTTCTTTTTCTCTCCTAGACTATTTCCTGACCACACTAAAAGACCTGTCATAGGAATATAGGCTAATCTACAGTTTTCTTTAATCAATTGCTTGCGGTGCGGACGAATTCATTCGCGTGAGGAGTACTGCGATGTGATCGAATTCGGCCTCTATCGGTATGGTAATTTCTCTCTGGTCTAACATAACCGGAAAAATAATCTGAGGAGTAGTTTTCGAGATTAGTTTTCGAGATATAATTGAAATAAGTACCTATATGTCATAGACGGATACGGGGTCAGTTATATCCACCATTGTGGATGCCCACTAACATTGTCAACTCAGTGGTTACGTTGTGGATGGCCTGCTGAATTTGTCATTCAAGTCTGCTTCTGTGGACGGTCACACTTTGAAATCAAGTCCTTGAAGTCACGATTTTGAAATAGGCTATTCGTGCTCAGACTCAAAAGTTGTTCTTATCCTGTTCTGCATGCACTGAGATTGTAGTGTGACATACTTGTCCACATCCTGGAAGAAATCATGGAATTTTGCACAGAAGGGCATAGAGAAGGTCTTTGGATAAAGATCCCTTCCAGGTCTCCCTCTCTTTCTTTCTCTTTCTCTTTCTCTCTCGCTCTCTCCCTCTCTCTCTCTCTCTCTCTCTCTCTCTCTCTCTCTCTCTCTCTCTCTATCTCTCTATCTCCTCCCTCCCTGTCTCTCCCCCTCCCTTCCCCTCTTCTTTACTTGCTTTTTTCCATAATCATTTTTCTCGTCTTCCTGCTCTGGACCTTCCTAATTGTGAAAGGCCATGGGCCCTATTCGGCTTATGCCCAAATCAGCCATTAGCTGTGTTGCTTTCTACTTTTATTATATAGAGCAAACAGGAATGGTAATTCCCATTGTGACAATGCCTGCATGCTTTGACGTGGAGGTACTGTTGTTATAAAGATGTGATACATTTTTCTATTTTCTTTTCACTTATGCCAAAGGTGTCTCAGAGGTTGCCAGCAGCAAGCCGGAAAAAAAAATAATTTGTTCCATAGACAGTCTAAATAGAAGATGATTGTGATTGCCAGGAATGATACTAGGTAAATTTGATTTCATTTGTGAGGCAGTTCCATTTCATTTTCGCCATTTTTCTTGTCTTCATTTTGACTTAGTCTAGTGGTCCCAGACGATGAAAAGGAATGACTGTTTAGTTGGTATTTATCGGAGAACATTCATCAGAGCCAGATATGATCAGCAGTATTGCTTATCCGTTAAGCGTTTCTTCTGTTGGATGCTTTACAACATGTCTAGACATTGAGTATTATTTTTTTTTCATTCCTTAGACAGCTTTATAAACAGTGGAATACTGAGTCAATCATGAACAAATAAAGAAATACTAAATTTATTATGTTTCCAAAGCCGCAATGAAAAAAACGTGCCTCTTAGTCTAGATCTACTTCTATTACTCTACTAGAAGCTGAACGTATAGGTCACGGATAGACTTCTCAGAATCCTTTCAACTGAATGAGTTTTTCAGACTAGATCCTCTATAGAGGCAGCCAGGGCATCACCGATGTTTCTCATCATGAATGGGAATTATTGGTTAACTAAGAATTGTAACTAACACTGCATAAACTTACTGAAGCTGCATCACCAATGCTAGACTTCATTTATGGTGAGGGAGCAAAATCCTGTGCCAATGTGTGCAAACCATGACGTGGACGTGTTGTTCTGGCACGTTGGGTCATACTCCATCGTGATTGTTGAACATATTCGTCCATGAACGCTGTGCTTATCACAGAATTAAGGACAACCTCACGTAACTATGATGTTTTCTTCCCGTCCTACTCCAGTGAAGCTTAAATTTTCTGTTATAGGCAGATACAGCCAGTGCATCACGATGGAAATGAATCGTTATTTCCTTCGAGCTAAGTAGGAGGGAGCAGACCGCCATAACGCATGTCCAGTCGTAGCTGAGATCTACAGAGGATCATATGTTGGTAAAGTTACTTTTGCTTTCTTGGCAACTAATTGTGAATCACGCTGCGGTGCTGTGCAGTGCCAAGCCAGAGAAATGTGGTGGACAGCGGGTGTGAGCTGATGTTTGCAAGGTGCTATTGATCAGTTTAACAGAAAGTGAAATAGCGTCCTATCCCCTTTCCATTAATGTCAGTCTCATGTCATAATGTTCTTGGTCTGTTGGGTTCACCTTCGTTCATTGTACAATTAGAAAAGGAGAACTAAGTTTTATCAAACTACTCTGTATATATCAACGTTCAAACGTTGTTCCCTTGCTCATCGAAACAAGGTTTAACCCCTTCCCGGTCCGCGAACCCAATTCATATCCTTATATCTGACATGCGTCGTACAAATAAACGTTGAAAAAACTTCTTATCGTTATACATTTATGGCCGCCTGTAAGACTTGGCCTGGTGTCTGATATAGAGTAGATATCATGCCGGCAAGCAGTGAAAACTAGCCCATTTGTGTGATTTGTTGTTGTTGTTGTTGTTGTTGTTGTTGTTGTTGTTGTTGTTGTTGTTGTTGTTGTTGTTGTTGTTTAATTAAATTTGTAAACTTGGTGAAATTTCGAATGTAATCAAAAATGAAAGACTTCTATATCAATTTTTTTTAATAGATACAGTATCAGCTCCACCCAGACCCATGGTAAAAGGGAAACAAGGTCTGACTGAGGTGAAATTCGAGGGGAGAGAATTAAGCCAGACAGAAGATTCTTTTTGTCTGATCCCATGAGATGTGGTAAATACCCAACTGTCATATAGTATTAGGGGCTTTTAAAGGCAAAGATAGATTTAGCCTAAATGACCATCTGTCGACGAATCAGATGACACCTACATGTACTATTTCTCTGTTGTTAATGCGATAGAATACTTGCAGATCACAGGGTACATTTTGGACATAGACGAAAAGGTCGTGTGATATTAATTTTTCATGGAGGAGGGACACGATATTAATCATTGTGTCTCCTTTATGACGGTGGTTGTACCAATCATATGGGACCTTACCAACCACGTGACCTTTTTACGTGATCCCAGCTGGGATTCCGTGGGCTTTGTCAAAATGTTCTGTCCCTTACACACCCACACTAAGCAAACAAACACATTTACACACATACACACACACACACACACACACACACATATATACATGCACACCCATACGCACACGTACTCACACGCATATACACCGCTCCCCCCCTACACACACACATACACAACACACACACACACAGACGCTCCCAAGCGCGTGCAAACATGCACACCTACACACACACACACACACACACACACACACACACACACACACACACACACATACACACGCGCGCGAGCGCACATAATATACACACAAAATATGCAAGTCGTGAAAGCAGATGTGATCCACCTACCCAGTCGCACCTTCACACAAACACGCACCACCATCTGGGCCCATTCACCCCACACTCTTGTAAGTTTAAAAGTTCTTGGCTGACACTGACTGTGACAAGTACAAAAAATCTGCCGAAATACATTCAGGACATTCACTTGCTCTTAAATGAACTATTCCAAACTTACTACTAGAACCTTACTGTAAAATCACGTAATCTGTTCAAGCAGTTAGCTTTCAGACATTGTGGACTTCCGGCAGAAGTTCAACAGCACATTACACGGCAACGAAGACTAAGACAGGAAGAGCTCAGGAGTAAACTTCTAGCAGGGGCGCCAATCACAGACCGCAACCTATTTAGCCAGGCGCCCCATTTCCAGCTGACCTTTCTCTAAAACTACTGTTTTACTGATATAAGAATGTCGTTATTAACCATTCAGTGAGACTGGCTGCTAATAAGCTATATATACACTATTTGATGCCATGAGCGTAACACCGGCGTATCCAAGGATTAGGATCAGTCGGAAAAGGGTAGGAGAAGAATGATCAAACAGTTCTGGATTTGATAATGAAGTTTTTCTTTCTTTTTTGAAGTGTCGTGATGTGGGGAGGGGGTGGGGAGAACAAGCTGGGGTTTCATTGTAAGCCCCTGCCTGTCAGCTGAGTCACTTGCACGACAACATTTAAGTGGCCATCGAGGGCGAGGATGAAAAGGCGATGTCCAAATGTCATGGACGCCCAACAGAATGTCACACCGGTCAGCAGGGGAGCTTAACACAATTTTCTGACGATAAGCTCTTCGGGATCGGCGCGTCGACAGCATTTTTAATCTTGTAGATCGAAATGGCGTCGTGAGGTCCCTTCGGACATTCCACTTCAGCCATTATTGTTCAGTCGAGTGCTGTGTAAAAGAGATCTTATTACAAATGTTATGTATTATGGCTCCTTATATACTTGATTAACCCCATTAGCCACGTCATATTTTTTCAAGTTCTTATGTCAACAAATTACCATGGGTTAACAGACTTTAAGTAGAAATAATTCATCACTATATCGACGGGTGCCTGCGCAAAGGCCTGATCTCTCTTATATAATTCATATAACGATACGGTCTTTGCACAGGCATCCCTTGATATACAGATAGTCTGTAATCCCATTCTAATAGCGAAGTAAATTGCGAACTCATGCACTTTGCAGTAATAATGATTAGATCTGGATTTGGAATTTAATCCACTAATTGAAGAGCGGTGCCATTTTTTCCGTTTTATGTTAGTTTTTAACTGTTAACACCGGTGTTGAACGCATCTCTTTGACGTTGGAGAAACGCATAATGGAGAGGGATTTTTACAAAAAAATATACTGCTGTTTTCTTTGCAGTTTTACGTCTAAACTGTGATCCAGCCACTTGCCAAACACCCAAATGGCGGAACGTCAAATGATGACACATTTTTTGTGAGATCTTGACAGGAATCTACGGCTTATCCGCGGCGTTCTGGATGTCACAAATTATGTGACTCGTATTTTTTTCATAAAGAATAGATGGAATAGACAGATATAAGAACTATTACGTAAGGTCTGTATTAGGGACCAGATCGCCACTTCCGAACATTTTGGTGCATCTAAGACTAAAGGATGAAGATGGATACGTACATCTTGTGCAGTGAAGATATTATCCTCATTAAGACGTCACAAACTCGAATTCATGAGGACCAGTTCATAACAGTAGGGTTACCTTTTGGCATACCGCCTTCCACTGAACTCGAGTTGAACCCGAAAGCAGCAATATGCACATGTTTGCTGAAGATCTGAACTTGAACATTTACATTGCTGTCGCATGCAGTTCTGTTTTTCCCGAAGTCATCTCCAGATGAAATTCTCTTGTATCAATAAATTATCTCTGGAAAAGCAGATATTCCACCAAATGTCGTAATATTACAAGCATCTCTTATCACTCTATAATAATTGGTAATTCTATGGAAATATTTATCAAAGAGTACATCGGAACCGAGATCGCGCCATGATTATGTGTGTCATCGACTGTGTCAGCAATACAGATTAGTGATGCTCTTTGCAATCCATAAGCGCTCTTAGCATCCATCCAGTGATACTCCACCTCACCTCGCACACCCCCTCCAAAAAATGCAAAGAACGTGCCAAAACATTTCAATTATGCATTTGCCTTCACCCATCCACGCAACTCCCTGCCCTTCTCAGCCACGTTTCTCCCCTACTCCACTCTGGGATTCACTAAGTATTGCTCTATTTGACCAAACCTTAACCTTTCCAAAAGTGCCTGCGACAATGATTTACATGTTACATGCTCCAGGGTCATCTTCTCTGCTCACGAAGCTCACCCACGCATGCCCTGACATTTGCTAAATCAGCCATATCAAGGAGGAAATAGTGTTGATGCCCTGGCCATGAGCTCCTGATTTATGTGTGACCGCTTTTTCTCCACCCCTCCTGGATATCTGCAAGAGTGTATGTCTGGCCTTTACCTTACTGTTTACGGAGTAGACCTAGAGCGCCTGGTGTCTCGTTGAGTTGACTTCCTTGTATGACTGAGACACACCTCACGAGCTTATACAACACGTATTTTGACCTTTCCAAAGGGCCACCCAAGGCCAATATCCCGTGTTTGCCGTGGCTACATATCGTGGCTCAGAAGCGTTATTGATTAAGTAAAGCTTACAGTTATTAGCAAACAAGCGTTGTGATTGGAAAACAGCTGCAAAATAAATTAAAAATGGGTGGCACTGACCAAGTCCAGGTATCTGAAGGAGTGGGCTGGTGTAGGTTAGCCATGTGGAAAGCTTTTGTACAGCGTTTTCGATCAGGTATATCGCCTTGAGGGGCCTGCTTTCCAATGTCCTTGTTTTGTAATACAGTCGACCCTGCTTCAAGGCAGTCTGCATAATCGCAGTCTTGATTTAAAAGTAACAGAATATTACCCTACTTGTAAAACTCCTTGGTTAATCGCGACTTCTTTTAATCATAACGCTCTTGAGGCACTGCGATCAAGCGGAGTCGACTGACTATCTTGCTGGACTTTTATATTCTCAAACCACTGGATAACCGTCCGAAGTACCTCCCTATGCTATTTTAGCATCATGGTTAAGCCCAAGTGAAAGACACTGCCAAAGTAGTAATCCACAATATATTATAATTCTGTCCTAATCTCGCTCATAGCCTGGAGATGGGAATCCCATTTGAGAGCAATTATTCGAATTCGGATCTCCTACAAACCTCTTTGGCAAAGATAGGCATAATATGCATTATGTGGCATTTCCTAGCGTTACGATGACAATGTTGCAGAACAAAAGCGATTTGAATGAGATGCGCTGTTTGATCATAACACCAGGAAATGCCTTATGTGCTTGTCTGTCTCTGCCATAACAGTTCGTAATAGATACGAGCTTTAAAATAAAAGCTCTCGATCTTGGACTGCATTTGAAAAAAAAAGTGGTTTTCCTTAGACAAAAGCTCATGATTCTTGGACTAAATTTGGAAAATCGTTGTTTTTTTTGTTTTTTTTTTGTTCTTCAAAATAAAGCTCTCGATTCCTGGACTGACACAATGTCTGCTTATATGATTAATCTTGAGTGTCTTTTATCTCTGCTATGAATCTTGTAGACAATATGACTGCTGTAACACAAAATGAAGCTGTGGCCATATGCATCACCCTTATTTATAAATTTACGCTCTGCTGTAACCACGGGAAAGTCCCAAAACATCGGTAGTGTTTCCTATGTAGTGTAACGCAGTACATTGATCAACGTATGGATTCTGCATTCGACCTCTCTGGTGCGACGACCAGATATCGGTGAAATTTAGTCTCTCCGAAATATTTTCTTCAATAATAAAGGGTGTATTAAGAAATGTTCAGTCTTATTTGATATACTGTACTTAAGTTCTCCTCAACAGTGACAAATAAGATAATACAGGATTATTCAGTTTAACAGTATTGAAGCATTGAAAGCTCATTAAATACTGTAATATATTATTATGTGGGTCTGAATATTTGCTATAATATCAGGCAGAGCTAATTGATATATCGTTTTCTTATCAGCTGTAATTTACCCTTTTATGCATGACTATCCTGTGTAAAATTTCAAAATGTGATGCCATCATTGAGTGTTAACAATACACAGTAGGTGGCTAGGATAATACCCTTACGGTATATTTATAGTAGTATTGTCTTTCACTTGTATGCAAATGAGAGCCCATGTCGCTAACATCTTGCGATATCTAGATCTGTTAATTTGTGTCCGCAGTGTACAGAATATACTCGTTTATTCGTGCATACGAAAATGCATGTAGCAAAGATCACGAGATTAACACATTTATTTAATGCATTAAAAATGTTATTTAATTGAGCACAGGATGAACTTAACGAGGGTTTCAGACTTGTTACAGAAAATTAATTTAAATTAATGAGCATTTCATTTTACATAGTTCATAAGGTCTCCGAGGTAATGGGAATGGAATTCGTAAAAGAAAATATACAAGTGAAAACCATTTAGTGTAACGAGAAAATAAGAAAAAAGAAATCAAAAGACTCAGTGTTTACAAGTTTGACAAGTTTATTATTCATGCCCAGACCGTACCAGACGGTACAAGGAGGTCAAATAACATCGAACAATGACGTGTTAAACTGAATGACATCATACATCTTCCTCTCCCCCGGTCCCAGTTTGGTTCCCAAAACCAGCCCCTTACCAGCTTAGTACGACTCTAACGTGAGCAAAGTACGTGAATGGGAAGAACTGAATCAAGTCGCGGGCGACATTTTTTCATGATTTACAGTTAAATTAATCTGCGGTACGCGTCTAACACTTCAACAGTAATAGGAAAGGAATTTGGAAATGGAAAGACAAGGAAAACGATACAATGTAACAACAAAATGAGGAAGAAGAAAAAACCAAGAGGCTCAGTGTTAAAGTGAATGGGATCACACACCTTCTCCTCCTCCCAATCCCAGTTTGGTTCCCAAGATCAGTGGTCGAGTGCATAATCGTTACACTAATAAACGCACTGTGGTAACCACGGGAAAACTCACAAAACATTAGTAGTGCTCACTGCAATTAACGCAATGCGTTAATTAACACGAGGAATATGTATACGGCGACAGTCCTTGACCAGCTCAGAACGTCTCCGACGTAAGCAGCGCCGTGCATGGGAAGGGCTGACTCGAGTCTGCACTGGCGCAAAACATATTTCACAGTGTAAATTTAAATTAATGAGCTTTAGGGGTTAAACATTTCATCACGTTAGCCTTAGCAGTAATAGGGAAAGAATTCAAAACAAAACAAAACAAAAAAAAAGACAAATGACAACGATTCAAAGTGATACCAAAAAAAAAAAAAAANCCAAAAAAAAAAAAAAAAACAGAACCCACCGAGAGACTCAATACTAAAATGGATGACTTCACACACCTTGCCCTCCCCCAATCCCAGTTTGGTTCTCAAAACGCAGCCTCTGACCAGCTTTGTTCGCCTCCGACGTGAGCAGAAAACGTGCATGGGAAGGGCTGGATCAAGTCTGCACGGGCGCGACATTTCTCATATTCCAGCGTGAGCAGCCATAATAAGTGAGCCGAGGGATGTCCCAGAGGCGATGACCCTGCTCCAGGACACCTCTCTAGTTGCGTCCCACATCCATTTGACAAATTTCCTCTGGTGCAGATTCAATATTCATTGTTGTATATGACCCGTGGATGAAGTAGGTTCCGCAGGAGGGGCGCTGAAGTGCAGGTTGGCGACAGACGCCTCTTTTCTACCACAATGCAGATCTGTTATGCGTCCTTTGGTTAAAAAAAAAAAAGAAACAGAAATTAGACATTATTAGCATTGTTGAAACTTTGGCCTTTGACATTACGAGATATTCTTTGTCCATGTTTTCAATGTCCATGTTTGTGGAGGGTATGTCGAGGGACCAAAGAGTACATAGGTTTGAGGTTGAAAACGAGGGTGGGTGGCACATAGGAAGGGTTTAACGACCAGTGAGATTGATCTGGGATGGGGCAAGTTTTAAGTTGCAGAATTAGAAAGTGTCCTGGAATCTGGACTCCGGAAAGAGCTTTGGGACAAGATGGTATGTTTTGAGTACTGCGTATGTTTGCCGATCGTCTTTGAAGAATTAAAAGATAAGAGGATGATGGATCGCATTGGAAAGAATAATGTCATATGACCAGAAGAGTACATAAATATTGCTAAAGCCCACACTCAGCAATCATAACATTATGATCAATCATAATTATTGCCTTTAGAAGTCTTCAAACGGAGTATAGATGAGGCATTTAAAACTGTAACTTTCTATATATGCTAGAAATGCAATACAAATTAACAAAACATAAACTGCTGTTTGAAACTTCACCATTCATCTACACCATCAGGAGTCCATGTTGCATACATAAAAGAGTATCTTATCCATATGCAAGCAGATTGGCTAATAATTTCCAGCTTCTGCATTCCATCTGTTCTCCCTTGCAATTTTTTTTCCATAATCCTGGTTCAATGGGAACTCCTCGTTCTTTCTTTCTTTTTGTCTTTTCTTCCCCATCTTCTCGACCTTCTCCCTTTCCATAACGGATGAGCTGAAGCAATCAAAGAGTGTCTGCGTCAAGAGCTTTCCGCTAGACCTGCATTGAAATGAAGCTATGAGATGATATGCCCTCATGGAAAGAGTTATAAACTTATATGACTCTAAAGTTTCTATATTTCTTTATGCGTTGATGTTTTCACCTGTCCTATACCCACCCCCTTCCCACCACTCTGCATCACTGCACCCCCCCTCCCGCCTCCCAACCCAACCCCCTCCACCA
>JAWQUT010000065.1:1798665-1814802 GCA_033807755.1 Ellobium chinense | reverse complement strand
GGTAGGGATATTAATGGGCAGCTGAACTTAGTGCGGTGTTGTTGTGTCTTTTTCTCTCTCTCGCACATACGTGTGCCTATTCACGAACGTACGCACGCACGCACGCACGCACGCACGCACGCACGCACACACACATACACACACACACGAGTCTTATCCTAAAAGTGGTCCAACCGGGAAGACAGACGCTTTTGGGAGTCACTCATTCAATATGGCAACGTCCAATGGCACGGCTGGCGACTGCAAATAAACCCATCACAATCTCTGGGCACGTAAGACAAATATACTGCTATAACATATGCAACGGCTATTCCACGGAAAGAAGTACATACGGTGCGTTATAAGTCTATGTGTGTTTGCTGTTGTTAGTCCCAAACCGGGATCAAGTTGTGAGACTTTGTATGCTGTGTCATAAAACTTTGCAGTGACCTAAGATATACCGTGACTGTGGTTCATTCAGCAACATATGCATGGGCGCTGATCTTAGCTGTGGCACTCCTATGTGGGAACTACCATGGAAACGCAGTTTTTTGGGGTTTTTTAAATTTTTGCTTTCTATAATCGGCTGGCTGGGTGGTTGGTTGGTTGGTTGGTTGCATGCCGAGTTCTTCTGTCTGTTTCGAAGAAAAAGAAAACATGATAATCGTAGATCATTTTGTCTTGAACATGCTTTGGTGTGCAACTTTTGTGCAGCTTTCTCTAGTTTTGACTTGGAGTATTGCGCACCAAAGTGCAAAACAGTACATTAGCTATAATGATGTATTATCTTAGTCACGTGACCAAAGAGGTCCATGCCCTGAAACGCTGAATAGACCTCATTAGATCAAATGCACAATTTAGTGTTATTTAGTTTAGGATTTAGGAAATACTCGCCTATGTTAACGACCATCGGTAGGGTAAGGAACCGCAGCTTGATGATAGGTTCAAACTCTGGACGGTGGAGAAAGGATCAGGCAGGTAGAACCAACTTAATATGATGTCACACTGGCCGCCATATTGTCGGCTGAAAAGTTAAGTGTAAAGGTTCTTCCCGAAATTCGCTCTAGATAGTCTGGTCATCTTGTTCTCAGTACATATAATCCAAAAAAATGGGAATATAACTTCCGTGAGGCAATCTAAATCAGAGTGCAAAGTATCAACGAATTTTGGAGAAAGAATCAGGCAGGCAGAGTCGAAGTAAAAAGAGGAAAGTACGGAGGGTGTTTAATCAGAATGTAACGTCACAGGTAACGTTCACATGCTGCGCTTTCTGCTAGGATGGACGGGGTTGTACACATGGGGTTGCCCGGCGTGCCATAGAGTCGATCCCGAAACCAATAAACCAGTTTTAGGATTTTACTCCGGTTGTGATGAAAAGTATTCGAATTCATGTGCAAGCCTCACATTCAACCGCATAACAAGTTTTGTGAGGAACTGGGTCTCTTCTTGCAAATAAAAGGTTACTCAGAATTCGAATTGCGCCCATGTGGCCTACAACGTTATTTTATTTTCTCTCTCTTTCTCTCTCTCTCTCTCTTTCTCTCTCTCTCTTTCTCTCTCTCTTTCTCTCCTTATTTCTCTCGCTCTCTCTCTCACTTCCCGCAATTTTTCACGTTTTACTCACTTTCATTCATTCGCATTTTAGCATTAAACACATAAACGCAAACTTAAGCCAGCTACATAAACAAGATTCCAGTAACAAACGGAGAATGGTGAAAATAAAGATGGAAAGCAATTCGAACTGAAAAATATCAGTTTCAATTTCAGTGTATTTCATCTAGCAATTCATATGACATTTACCTCTTAATAAACAATACATATATTACAATAATTCTTATATCCAGCACATTCAACAAGTACGATGCGACACACAAACCCTGCATATTAGCTATACCGATAAACACACAAACAGCTAGACAGACTGACGGATAAACAAACTGGTCGACGAACATAAACAACAACAAAAAATCTCCACTTCTGCAACTATCTCAAAACCTATGGCACTCCCATCGCTCCATCCCTCCATCCCCATCCTATGTTATTCCTCTTCACAGTTTTGCATCATTGTCATGATTTCGTGTTATTCCATTAATCTTTGCTTTTGCTCCCGTTGCTAGGCGGGCAGCCATCTTGTCATGGTTTGTCCAATCGCCCGCTGAGGAGAAAGATAAACAAGCCGAGAGGTTGTCGCCCCTCGGACAGGATTATCAGCCTTGTTATGTTTCACAACGCTGGTATCTGGAAGGAAAATGATGAATGCCTTAATGGAATTACATCAGCTGTATCTACGGAGATTAATAATTTAAAAAATGTAGTGCTAAGACGCGGGGAAGTGGTTGATGTTTTTGTTTTACAAGAGAGCAAACCACTCATGTCTGCTTCGGAGGCGTGATTATGTTGCCAGTAAGCCGTAACACTCCCGATCAAGGTCTCAGAGGAGTCTATAGCAGAGATAAATGAAAGTTCGGATGACGCAGTTCCCTTGACCTTGTATCCTAATCTTCAAATTATAGGGGTTGGATTTTTGCGCACAGCACTGCATTGAACTTGGGTTAAACCCGCAACGCCGGCAAATTTCGTAGGCAGTATCCAGGATCTCATTTTGCTTACCGCTTGATCGAGGGTTTGAACAGGCATGGCCCTCTCTTCCTAACAGAGACACTTTTGTTGCATGCAGCCGTCTGTATCATTCTCTGTTACCACGTCAATTGCCTTAGAAACATGTCATGAGTTAACTACACAAACTATGTAACAATTTACCTGGAAATTCTGCAATGCAGGGTGCTGTCTTTTACAAGAACACTACGAAAATAGAGTGGGCGCATGAAAACACCATCTTTCCATCATTTAGTTTTACACATCAAAAATTATTTCCCTTTGACACACCTACATGACAAATGAAATGGCGTCCTATTTATATGTATAGAAGTCACGCTTTGTGAAACGATAGAATACTCTCTTTTTTAGTTGCTGGACCACCATAGATCAGAAATTCAAAACCATTTCTATAGATCTCCAATTCTAAAGATTTTCCTGTATATATCCACTGACCAAACCGCTCTAGATTTAGAGATTTATGCGACTACGAGTCAGTGAGGAAGGGAAGATTTTATGTAGAAGATAGTTTTCCATACCGCTGAGGTGAAGAACAATACGTGCTCCTAAGATCACTGATCTAAATGATCATTGACTAAATCTTGGGACTTTAATGAAAAGCAGTCCTGACAAAAGTAATGTCTGAGGCTACCACCCTCCTTATCCTTCATTATCAGAATCGTTTTCGCTAAAATGTAGATGTGAGCCCACATAATGAGTGTCAGTGTTAACTAAATATCTTCTTACTGTATGCTACAGGGCCTGGCTACAGAACGGTGCGCTATACGCCCCTTTAGAGATGAAGAGCGGGAGCAAACGTCTTGTGGCTCTGTTCCTTACGACGACCATCTTGCTGCCCCGCACTGCTGCAATCTACAGCACTATCGTCAATGCAAGTAAGTGTTTCGTCTCATATTAATTGCAGAGTTTAATTGAACCGTATATGTTGGCTGACTAACACTAACAGGTTAGTTGGCTGGCTGGCTGGTTGCTTGGCTGGCTGGCTGGCTGACAGGTTGGCTGGCTAACAGGCTGGCTGACTGGCTGGCTGTCTACTCTGGTTGGCTGGCTGGCTGTCTGTCTGTCTGTCTGTCTGTCTGTCTGTCTGTCTGTCTGTCTGTCTGTCTGGCTGACTGACAGGTTGGATGGCTGGCTAACCGATTGGCTGGCTAGCTGGCTGGCTGGCTGGCTGTCTTCTCTGACTGGTTGGCTGTCTGGCTGGCTGGCTGGTTGACTGAACAAAAGATGGTAGAAAGGAAAATAAGATCTAGACAAAAGGAAAAGGATAGACATGACAAGTTGGACAACACCCACTGCAATCCATTTTATAGAAGACATTCAAGTCTGTGATCGATTTGAGTTTTTTCCCTTCTTTTAGCAGAACATTTGGTCTTGAAAGTTTCTTCTATCTTCAGAGAACATTATGATGCAATGGGTAGTAAATTTTGTTAACCTTTTCCCATCTGCACATTGTGCTTGCACGTGCGAGGGGTGTGTTTCAGGTTTTATGAATTCCTTATAAGCAAACTCAGTGACATTCTTGTCATTATGTATATGCTCGGCTTCCTGAACGTTTCAGGTTACAGACCTGTAATAGGATTGGACCCTTTTTTTCCTCTATGGGCTATATTAACNAAAGTGGTAGGACCACAAAGTGGTAGGACCACAAAGTGGTAGGACCACAAAGTGGTAGGACCACAAAGTGGTAGGACAATTACAGGCCTGTAACCTATATGCTCGGCTTCCTGAACGTTTCAACTATCTGGCATGCTCCTGACATTTCCAGTTATCTTCCCTTCTTTTATGTCTGTTTATTTAAAAGCTCAGCGGGAGTTGCCACTTTGGATCTTGCACGTGATTAAATGTGAATTATTTATTCTAAAATTTGGCACACAGCCTCGGCGTTTTTCTTGCCAACCGCAAGCCAGACTGTACTGGCTGTAGGAGGTGCCAATGTATTTAGATCATAAAAATAAATAAAGGAAACCTAAGGGACCGAGATGTTTTTATATAATATGAAGATATAGTTTCCGCATTTTATCCTGATAAAAGTTTTCTTACCTGGACAGTCAATCAGGCGTGCACGATGCCTGATTCGAATTAATTAAGCTTGGCCTCATTTGTTGTGTTAAAGTTAATGGTAACTAAATATAATTAACAAGTTTTGGCATCATATTCATGGGTGAGTGATCTATAGATATTTATTTACACAGCACTTTAGACCTGAGTTAATATGGAAGTGATTAGGTGGAAATCTCACTAATTTAATTCTATGATGGTGAATACTGTCTTCGGCTTGGCGCAATATCCCGATATCTGCTTACATTTTCGTTCTGTATACGGAGTTATTGCACCAGCGTGATGCCGTAATCCTTTTTAGGAACGGACGGAAGGTTAAAGGAACGAATGAATGTCTCTTACAAGAAACGGATTAGCTAATCATTTCGCCATGTTAATGTTGAGGGTGGTACTGTTGCGAGTGTTAATGTTGCGGAAACCCCGGGCGTTGTGTTTCCTGGCATTGCCTAAAGTCCGTCACTGGCCAGTGATAACGTACTTTCGGTGACTTGATTTCCCTTTAACACCTAGTCGGACAAGGGCACAATGCCAACGTGCTGCTATTATTATTCTAAGCGCTTCCTACTAAATGCCAGTAAATGGGCCCATGTCCTGCTGAAAACCTCAGTTTTTCTCATTCCACCTCCGCTTCAACAGACAGTCTCCGAATAGGATCACCTTATCTCAAGGGAGAAATTAAATAAATCCCTATCAGTCAGTCAGCTTCAAGATATTCTTCTCAATATCGGTCCACATTCAGTGGAAAAACAAATATATTCTAACGTTTCTAAATAGTTTGAGTCAAAGTTCATGAAATATAGCCGAAAATGTTCTTGCGCCTGCACCTATTATTTACATATATATTTTATCTATTAGGAAGCCTAAACCGTGGCTGCAAATACACTTCAAGTAGAGATAAATTATAAATAATGTATCCACTGTCTTGATGCTATGCTTAGATAATGGGGGCATTTTTGTCTTACTTTCATTGCGTCTCGTTTTCTCAGAGTTGTGACTAAGAGCAGTACCACAAAGCTAACATTGGTCGCTGGGGGGTAAATTCGAGAAACATCACTGCATTTGTGTGAGTGTGTGTGTGTGTGTGTGAGAGAGAGAGAGAGAGAGAGAGAGAGAGAGAGAGAGAGAGAGAGAGAGAAAGAGAGAGAGAGAGAGGGAGGGAGGGAAGGGAGGTGAAGGGGTTCCCGTAGATGTCGCTAGCGGAGAAAGNGAGAGAGAGAGAGAGAGAGAGAGAGAGAGAGGGAGGGATGGAGGGAGGGAAGGGAGGTGAAGGGGTTCCCGTAGATGTCGCTAGCGGAGAAAGTTGGACAGCAATGTACATGCGGCCCGTGAAATATCCTTCGTCACATGTTTTTAAGGTTTAGGGCAGAGTAACAAATTGTGAGAAACTGTGCCTTTTTAAAAGGCGAATAGCCTTTAAAAGGTTAATAGTTAACTACGAGGTCGGATCAAAATGTTCGTGGCTTCACTCAGATGTCGCTTGAAATTGGACAAAGTAAAAGCAGCAAAGTCTTAACTAATATCCCTCCTGACACGAGGCCAAAGTTTACTATGATACAGGTTTCACTTGGCAAACGACAAGATTCTAGCTCAGGCCGATGTGGGCGTTTTCAGAGAGAAACTCTTCCGAGCAGGTGTTCTTTCAGAGATTTCTCAGCTTTTGTCAGTATTAAATATCAAACAGAGCTATAAGTTGAATCAGGGGCTTGAGGAAGAAATCTAAATGCACAGCAAACAGACTCGCCATGACGACAAATCAACATTTATTTCTATTCACCTTTTTTTTTTTAAATGCTCATCTTTGCCTAATCTTCAATCCTATCTTCTGCGAAGGAAAAATTGTTTCGTAATGTGGTACAGTGCCATGAGGGGCTTGCTGAAGACTCTGATGTATTCTCTTTGTTGTTCAAAATTCAACATTTTCTGGGCGAGGCCAAGAGCTTTTTGATCCACCCTCGTACATGCAAAGGAAACTGAACGGACGTCATGGTCGACAGGTAGAAAGAAATTTTAATTAACTCCATCTGCATGTTCCTTCGGGAGTCGAGAAAGTAAATCGCAAAATTGGCCTGCTGGGACAGTAATTGAAGTGCGTCTAGATTTGTTTTTGAAGACGGATGGTTGGTTTATAAATGCCCCTCCCCCACTTTGTTGCGTTCGCACATCAAAAGATGTTCCCAAAAAGTGATCCTTATTCCACGAGCATATCTCTGCTCCAATTCCGTTTCTATGAGGCACATACGATAACAAATAACAAGAATTATAAATAAATGGAAACTGAAGGTGAGGAAGACTGTATTATACGCCGAACTTCACAAACTCAAATTTCAAAGGGCAGGCTATGAAAATCGAATTCACGAAGTAGAATCTGGTCGAGTTTTTTTGTCAAGGTATAAAGAAAACCTGTCTGTTCCAGGTTTAAAGGTATTTTTATATCTGGCCGCAGGCTTGGGGTTGCCGTTTAGCACTTTTGAAGAGAAGTATCGTCTTCAAAACCAGAAAGAAATGGTTTTTAACGCTGCGGTTAGCCTCAAAACCACTGAATAGCTCTATGTTCAGATTAGCCAACTGACGGTCGTCTTAGACAGTATTTTTCCTTATGTCTATTATTGTTTTGAACAAGGGTAGTCGCAGTCACGTCAAACAGATTGTCGCCATAAGCATATTAAATATATAAGAAAAAATGAATGTAGCCCCCGAAACCCAGTCGCTATAGCAGGTGGTCGTGATATACAGGTGGTCGCCAGACCAGATTTTTCTGTATAATATCGACTGTCTTGACACAGAGCTTTCTTTATTCTTCAACACGAATGATAAGTTATTATACTCCAGAGGAAATTGATGCTTTTGTAAGCTCAAGTCAGCCTGACATAGACTAATTTTGAGACGTTTAATGTATACAGGCTAGTGAACGACGAGAAGAAGTAAAACTATGACAAAAGAGGACACTTACGCTATGTTCTTATAAAAATCGTATTTGTTCTAGCTCATTTACATGCTTTCCTGCAAACGTCAGGTTATTGTAGTAAACAAGTCTTCGAAGCTTTGCAGTATTTATTAGCGTGATAGAAATACGATTGCTTTAAACTACACTTCAGTACTGATAGTGGACTAGTATTGAAAGTTTTCATTTGACATTGTAACACAAAGTAGGTATAAGTAAATTTACAAAATGTTAAGTTTTTGGGGGTTTTTTTTAACCCTCTAGTGCCCACTGGTCCATATTTGGCAACCCAGCTTCAAGGGTCCACTATGGAGTGGTCCAAATATGGCACGGATGTTTCAGTGCCCGGAGGTCCAAATTTGACCCCATATTTTTCACCTATTAAATATTGACATTGTTCAAAATCAATGTTTTATATGTATTTTGGGTGACATTTGAAGTGTGTATGTGAATTTTCAGAATTTTCCTACCAGTATTTCTATGCCTGGGCACTAGAGGGTTAAGCTAAATATTAATCGCGGAGTGCTGCATCATGTGGCCGTGCTTCAAACCAATGCACATATCGTTACTTGCGTAGGCGAGTACGTTTCGAGTGTGCGAATCTGCTTGTACTCATGCGGAAAATTTTCACCTGGTTAGAACTGGAGACACCGGCCATGATAATTACATGCACGTTTTCATAAACAAAATTTTAGAATGCTCAATTTTTTGTTGTTGTTGTTGTTGTTTTCTCTTTAAACTCACAGGGTAATAAGTATAAATCAGCTTGCTGCACATTCTATATAATTATGCGCTGTGTCCATACGCAGCTCAAGGCATGTAACTGTGCTAAAGAAATGAAGCGATGTGCAAGGTTTTATCATTAAGATGAATTTGTGTGCCTGATTTTTTTAACCTCTTTGAGCAATTCCCTAGGCATGGCCGGAATGAATGTTTACAGTTTCCCTCTCAGAAATTTAAATTTATCTTGAGGTTTAAGCATGCTTCATTTTTTTTTCGCGTGTCGCTTTTAAAACGTATATAACAAACTACGTCATGTTAAGGTGGTCCGCCTCTTCAATAAGTGAACAGCTTTGAGTGATGAGAATTGGTTGTCAGAGCAAATGCTGTTCTCTCTTAAAAGATTAAACGGAGTGTTTCATATTCAGCCACGCATAAAGCTGAGCACAAAGACATCCAAATGATGAAGTAAACAACAACAAAAACAACAACCACACGATGTTGAACAAGTTGATTGGGCGTGAACTCACCATGTGGGAAGTTTATGATGTTTCAGCCTGGGTACAGATGTATGTCTGTGTTTGGTGGAGGTGTATATCTAGGGTCTTATGAACAGTAAGCAACCAGTGTAAGTCGCGACACAGAATCTAAGGTCAGAAACAAAGCAATAAAGTGTAGGGATGGTTCTTTAACTGGATCGTTTCCCTAAAACGTTAGATATTTTCCGGCAATGATCCTCCACCAAGAATTAATTCTTCATTAAAACAAAAATGGAGATTTGCTTCCTAGAAACACAGGATTCACGTGGAAGGTTTTAGGAAATAGGTCCGATAACGAACTCCCCTTAATAACTGTATACTACTTTAGACGTCAGACTTACGTCACAACTAGCGCTGGTAAGCATTGTGTATTCGGCCTTTTGTATGAGACTGGCATGACTCAAACGTCGCAACTTTCTGTAAACAGAGATAGACGGGATTCTTTCGTTAACTCATAGCCTAGATCATACAGTCTGGTAATAATACTTTTCAAATCAGAATAAAAACGAAGAACACTGATGCGTAGAACTTGTATGGGAACAGAACCAACTGATGATGTCACATTGACCGCCATATAGTCGGATGATAAGTTATGCGTAAAGGTTCTTCCCGGAAGTCGCTCTAGATAGTCTGGTAATTTTGTTCTTATCAGTGCATATAGGCCAGAAAATAGGAATATAACGTCTGTGAGGCAATCTAAATCAGAGTGCAAAGTTTCAACGAATTTCATTTGCTGCTGTACTAAACGACCACTTTCATTGGCTGACGCCGATCTCTTTCGTGCGGATTTATATTTACGAATTATACAGAAAAAGTTAAAATATTAAGAACGAGACACTGATTATTACAGCAGACTCGATTTTCTTTAAAGAGAAATATCAGTAACGTGATGTTTATATTACGTCATTTAGAGAATACATACACCTGACGCTATCAGCTGGAAAATGGGTTGATGCGTCGGAGCGGTCTTCTCGGCCGAAGGAGTAAGGGGGCGTAATTACAAAAGCAGACCCAGTTTTTTATTGAAAATGAAACGGCTTTTAAATATCAGGCATTGAGTACAGTCTTGAGAAAAAGTTGACGTTAACAGACAAGATGACGCATCAACATCAGTAGTGCAACATTTTCGGTAGTGCCTGTAGTAAGGAAGACCTTGACATGTAGAGGCTCCAGGCATAATAATACCATGCCCCCGCATGTTTACGTGGGATGCTTTCACGTTAAGGAGTGCTGTTGTCGTTGGAACCGTTTTATGCCTCTTCATTTGCTGCATATCTCTTCTCTCCCCTTCTTTCTAGTTCTGTTACTATGTGGTGATGTGATGTTGGTGTTTGTGTATGTGTCTGTGTGTGCGGTGTTTGTGTGTGCGCGCGCGCGCGCCGTGTGTGTGTGTGTGTGTGTGTGTGTGTGTGTGTGTGTACACACACACGTACGTACGCGCGCGAGCGTTTGTGTGTTGCTTCTTTGTCTGCGTTTTTTTTTTCTATCTTTGAACTTTTGTCCTCTTTCCAGACTTCATTTAGTTCAACATTGCTCTCCTTTATACCCCAACCATCCAAACTCTGCTTTTCTGTCTGCCATTTTTCCTGTTAACAAACAATAGTATTTCTATTTACGTCCACCCGATGACACTTAGCCAGGTAGATTATAAGGCATCTGCAGCATGTCATACTGAGACGATGCACACAGAGTTTTAAGAAAGGAGTATCCATTTAAGGTCCAAAGATAGCAAATTGCGTTGAATAACTGAGGAAAGTAAACAAAAGATTGCATACCACACCAACATACCCACATGGTTGTGTAAGCTTGAGGCTTACTTCGACAACATGCAGCGGGAAAATATCGAGGCATAGGATTGTTTTTTTTTCCTGGCATAGGAGCCAGACAGTAATCAGGATGTCTGGATGATATTTTTGAAAGATCCACTAGTGTCACAATAAGGTATTAAAAAATTTACACCCTCGGAACAAAGGCTTTCACTAACTGTTTAAATGGCAGATTTTTTTTTTTCAAATGTAGTATTACTGTGGTACTGAAGCGATGTGGCCGAATGATTGCGGCTTTGGCCTCAAGAACTAAACGTTTTGGGTTCAATTCCCAACCAGTCATGTTGGAAATGCCTTGGAAAAGCATTTCATGCACATTTTCTTCAGTCCACTCGCCTTTAAAATGGATTCCTGGCTATAGGCAGAGAAATAATTATATTACCAGAATGCTCTAGGCAGCAGTTGATACATTTAGAGGGAATAAATGGTCGCAGAAAAATAATGCTCAGTAGTGAGATACAGGGACCAAAAAGAATTGTTTATCAAAACATGTCTGTGGACTGAAAATAGCAAAAAACTCAGATAAATTAGTTTACCCCACTTCCAGGTATATATGTCGGCAGCTGGACTACTTTCAGTGAAGCAGAGCACATTCATAGCTCTTACTGAGGGTTTGTGTGAGGTGGGAGGAGAGGACTGAGCAGAAAAGCTACTGTTCCAATGGTTGGAACAAATTGAACTATTGCTTAATTTCTCACAGTCGAAATTTCATTCTGGTCTACACCTCCTTCCTTCCCTTTTCAACAACAACATTAACAACAGACCTAGTCTAAGGATGCTCCAGGTCGGCATCAATGCCATCATCGTCATAACCGCTTTTGGTTTTTTTTTAATCTTTTGTCAACAGCTGTCATTGGCCTGCCCGGCTCCAACGATGCCGCACTCTATTCCGCCATTGCTGACATTCTGCTCCGCGAAGAAAACACGGACAAACAGCCTTCGCGGAACGCCAGGACCTACTGCAAATTGTTGTTCACATCCTTGAGCTTCAATACCACCAATGGAGATACTGTATACGAAAGTCTCGTTCAAGGTGAGATATCTTTTGTACGTCATATCGAAGGGGGAGGAGGGGGAATGCTATCGTGGCGAGGCCGAAGGCTTTGGGAAGCTGCAGAATCTAAATTCATGTTGTTAAGTCTTAATAGAGAAACTGATATTTTGTCTCAATTTTGGATGTGGGAAGAATGCCAGTGCGCATTATGAGATGACCAAAGTCTTTCTAGGCTAGGCCTATAGTTCTGTTTACAAACGTTTGCAAGACTATGCTTGTTTGTTTTTATTTTGTTTTATGTTTATAACGTGCGTTATATATCAGCTTGTTTAGGAACTATCCATGACTTTACTAAGTCTGGAAACTATGATGAAGAATGTTATGGAGGCAGGATATGTCTATTTCATTTTGTGATTTAAAAAGCCAACGAACCCTGTAGTCGTAAGCTTTGTTTTCAAGACCCCTTTCCTAAACCTTGACTTATGATCTCCAAGCATCACTTCCTTTCCTGTTCCCAAAACCTTTTTGCTATTTTTAACTGACAAATTTAGCAGTGTCAAGAAATTTAAGAAGATACCTGTATCGCTGGTTCCAGATGTGAAGAACAAGCTTTTTGAAGAGATAACCTACTTCCCTTTCATTAAGCGTGACCTGAAGAACGCTTTTTGCACGAATAATCTCAAGTGGATTTCTGTGCAAAGGTTGCCACTTTCATGGGAGCATCACTAAGGAATGGTTAACATTCTAGACCTTTCTTTGATGGGTTCATTTGCTCTTTATTATCATACTTCACTGGAAATGCAGAAATATGTTGCCAAAAATATTCACTCTAGTCTCTTACTTATTATAGTGCCAGTATGAGACGCAATAATCACTCAGTCACTTCAGATTATTTTTGCCCCTGGTGCGCCAGTTTCACTGAGAACGTTGCCAAGGTCTTGAATAATCCGATATTAAATGACTTTGGTATTCATTATCAGACATCTTTGACCCGTGAAATATACTATCACGAAACTCTTTAAACGTTTCTCATTATTGTGGGTAACGCAGCGAGAGAAGATGCAAGGCAAGACGATTTTTCCATTCCATCTTCGTTCTCATAATGGAGAATAGACCTACGTATTTAATGAACCTTATGCACCATTTTCGGGTATGCCTCACATAATAATAACATGTGTAGTGGGCGTAGCGTCAAGCGAGTGGCCCAAACAGATAAAAAATGTGTGCATATAAAAGGAACAAGAGTGCGCACGAAATTGCACATGTTTGCATTGTGCAGCGAGATTTGTGCAATATACACAAAAGAATTAACTCCACTGCAGTAAATTTGTAGCTCCGCACTTGCTAATCATGACGTAGATGTTCGCAGAAATCGGCCTAATACGTAGTGGTGTCCCGTAAGGCCTTTCACTGGTAAGTTATTGGGGTTTTTTTTATACAATATTATTATGTAGTTTACAACAGGAGGTTCACTGTCAATGTTTAAGAAAATGTGGGTATTCATAGCTGTGTAGTCTTTTGATTCCTGCTCTGCCATTGCCGTTTGAAATAATGGAGTATTTCATTTTGTCAAGACCGTGCGGTTTTCAGTATGAAGGTTTCAGAATATTCCGTTGATAACAATAATTACTATGGGAGTGTACCAAATTAGGACCCCCAACAATTAGTATAATGAGGACTATGGGAGGACATAATTATCACATGTGAAGGATATCTTTCAGTATCAGTATCAGTGTCGACAACACATTTATTCACTTGGGCGCACACAGTTATACAGTGGCAAGCGTTCATACTTCCTATTTATCTCAGACCGAAAGGAAAACAGCGAGTTCCAAAGAGAATAGATCCTGATCCTAGAGGACCTGCGAGTCTAAAGCATGTCATTATCCTAACTACTCCGGGGGGACCGTGTGTGAAGTACTGAAACCCCAATTTTTTTTGTTTTGTTGTCGTTTTCAAATAGGTCTGCAGTTGTTGTGGTTATTATTATTATTATTATTATTATTATTATTATTATTATTATTATTGGAACACAGTAGATCTATATCTTTTCTACATCAGTTTAATGGAATATACGGTCTTTCATAATAAAACTCCAAATTTCTCTAATATGAATGTTGGTTAAACTGCCAGAGGACAGACAGTGATGTGTGCTTATAAGAGCGAAACATATGCACGGCATGCTGTACCATTGAGCTACTACCCGAGACAGTGTTCAAAGGCTGAAAAGGGCTAAGTGACACACATACTCAATTTTTTCTTGCATCTCTTCAATATTAGATCCGTACCAAAAAAAATGCCTCGAGACGGAGACAGTAAAATTATATTTATGAGAGCAATACGGTGCCATACCGTAGGTTCGTTGCTTTGATGTAACGTAAAGGAATGTAGATTAGATGAAATTCATAAACTATAAGGCCAGGCTAATGTTTTTCACCAAAAATTGGCGCAGTTAGAGCGCGACGACCCGGTTGGGTTAATATATCAAGTACATGAAGGGTAGAGAACTGTGTATGTCCAAATGGCTTGGTTGTTGTTGTTTTTTTTTAAGTTCATCATTGTTATTATTTTTACATGAGATATGGTATGCCTCAAAAAACTCTTTCGAGAGTGCTCTTGCAAATGTTTTCTTGTTTTCACGACAGTTAGTATTTTGTCATTCGAGCTGGTGCTTATGATTGTTTTTATTTCGTTTTTTAAAGGCAACTTTTTATAGGTTAGACAATAAAAGCGTTCTTGGGTCTTACTGCAGGTGGCTATGCAGTTTAAGTTAATTCATAAAAGGTTAAAAATACTTACAACTCTTGCATGAGAATAGCGACATTGTCTTTGGTGAAATTAGGTAGTCAAGAAATAAGTGTATTTTGATAGAGGATTTCCTGAGATCACCGCCCACAACAGACAAAAAAAATGCACTATTTAGCACTCTTATGTACAAGAGGAAAATGCCTAAGTAGTGAAATTAACTCGGTCTATTACTTCCTAAAATGGCGGAGCTTAGTACTGAGCATGCCTAAATTTGCTTCTGTATCCTTGTATGTTTTTATGGAACTGGGTTGGGAAGGGGGTGGAGGATAGAGAATCAAAGGATTGGAATCTGCGATTTTCATTATAAAATTTTGCTCCACAGCGTTAGTAGATTAGATGCAGCAATGACTCTCCTGTGGCTATATGCATAATCTTTACGTTACTTAACGTATGGCATTAACTACAGTGAATACCACCAATGTTTTGGAGTTTCCCGTGGTTACCGCAGCGCGTTAACTAACGTAAGGATTATGCCTACGGCCACGAGAGGGAAACAAAACCGTTAAGTCTTCTTCAGACCGAAAACTGAGTTGGGCCTTGACACTGAGAATATTGTCAATCCTAAATGCGATGCTTATCACTCAAGAGATACTGAAGAGTTGAACAGCACAACAATAGGAGTGGCAGGAGCCCTTAAACATGAATGGCACTAATGCACGAATGACGCCGTTGCTAAGTTACCGGAAGCTGGGTGCTAGTGATGGGCAGGATTCGAATCTGGATTCGAATCCATCGAATTCTTGATTTCGAATCTGGATTCGAGTCTTAACATTGGTCTGGATTCCAGTCTTTCAGTTCACAAGAAATACAGGCAAAGAAAAAAAGAAAGAAAACGTTTTGTTGCAAGAAATCCCATAGTGAAATTCGGGTGTGTGTCCAAATATACAGGTGTAACTTTTTTACTTTACCTAAACTGAAAATACATTATAATAGACCCAATGTAGAATATGGTGGCGGTTTTCTTGTCACTGTTACAGGTACAAGCTCAAATTCCATTTTTTTTTTATATCCGCCCACCTTCCCCTCGGCATTCGAATCCGTATTCGAATCTGAATCCTAGCTCTGAATCCGAATCTTAAAGATTTCGAAAATATTTCGAATCTGCCCAGCCCTACTGCGTGCATAGTTACTGGGTCTGAGTTTTGTTTATTTCCTTGTACGAAGTCAAAGGACCGGAGAGCTTCCTGGTCCACAACCCCAAACTGCGCATGACATAACATAGATATGCATGCCATTACAAAGCATCGCGTGCCGGACGCTGCATAACAACCAATGAACTTGTGGACATAAAAGAATATTTGAAGTCTCTCGTTATGTTGGTCTGTTCGTAATTGCTGAAATTCGTCGCCCCGCTGGAAGGCTGTTGTAAGTTTTGGGCCCAAAAAGAGCTTTTGACGCCAGTTGGGAGGAGTATCCAAGGCGCACATCCGGCGAAAAGATGAGCGTTCTGCTCTACAAACAAAGCGAGATAATGCATTTTCAAACTAAGTTGTAAGTCTATGTTTGATAAAAATGTACTCAAAATAATGATGTAGGTTAAGTTACGACAGATTTCTATCGGAGCAACGAATTGAGGTCATCACGGGGAACTGCGCCCAAGCAACATAAATGCACACGCATAATATGCACTCACCGCACTCACGCGCAAATTTTACA
>JAWQUT010000065.1:1776750-1792291 GCA_033807755.1 Ellobium chinense | reverse complement strand
GGGGGGGGGAGTATGGTGTTTTGTTACTGCTATTATCCTTATTCTTCCCTTAGTTATTTGATTCTCTTCATTTCTCTTCTTCTTCTTCTTCTTCCTCTTCTTCTTCTTCCTCTTCTTCTTCTTCTTCTTCTCCTTCTTCTTCTTTGGTTTCCGGTGAAATTTTCACTCTCTCACAGTTTTAGATTAGGTCACGCTACATTTTGCTGTATGGACGTCAGGCTCTCTCCATCTTCCATACAACCAGTGGTTTGGGGCAAATCCTGTATGCATTCCTCTGAGGGGCGCCCCGTTCTGAAACAGGGACAAAGTTAGAATGAGCCTTTGAATGAACAAAATGTTTAATCTATGTTCGGTCGTGGTCTTCGTAGACAAGAGCATCGACTCGGCTAAGAACATGTCCAGGGGTAATCCGTGACTATTTTGATTGTAACTGTCCTTTGACCCTGATAGTCGTTATTTTTTTCTGTTTCAGGCTCGTCATCTGCATTTGTTACATCATACTATTGACTGGTTCGTCACATATCCAGTAAGTGTAAAAAATGTTATTATCATCCATTGTTGAAAAATATTATAATTGACCTTTCCGAAAGAGCTAGGGAAATGTTTTTCACGTGACTAAGTGGGCTAGCCGATGCCCACTGTTTTGATACTTTGCAGCTTTGGTTTCCATTCACAAGTTTTGTTTACCAATAACTATAAAAGTATTACTCAGACATTCAGGCCATGGTAGTTACCGGCTGGCTGATTCGGAAAGGTAAATAAAACTTGAAATACAATATATATACCTTGTAAGAACTATAACTCCTGTTTTATCACTATCATCATCATTTTGTTCATCGTCGTCATGCTCGCCATGATCATCATCACCATCATCATCATCACCATCATCATCATTTAAAACTGAGAAAAATTAAAAGCTCAACCTAATTCAAGGAATTTATTAAAAATCTAGTTAAGAAATATGAACGAAAATTACTTCTAAACGTTTCGGCTCTAAGGCTTTATCAATAGAATGAAACAAGAGTTATAACTTTCGCAATTAAAGCAACCACATTAAGAAGAAAAAGAAAAGACAAGCATGGAATAGTGAGCTAAAAGTCAGTTGTCATCATCATCATCATCACCATCATCATCATCATCATTTTCAAAAATATAAAAACTGTGGTATGAAAAATCTAATAAACGTTCCAAATTTTCGGAGCGGTGTCCTTCTTCAGCGAACATAAAACATCCTTATCATTATGGCACTCATCATCATCCCTATCTCGTCGTCATTCATCGGTTTCGACTTCATTATCATCATTTAAGTGCACTGCCCATGAAACATGAAGAAAGCCTGAGAAATGCAATTATAATATAGATATTAACCACAAAGACGTCGAAGCAAACTTATTATGAAGATAACAATAATAAGATTATGTAAGACACCACCCCTTTACGATAGGGGCAGGCAGGTCAGGGTAACCCGCCTGTGTCTTATTATAATATACGCCTTAGAAGAAAAAATTGAAGACCCAAAAAAAACCAAAAAAGCTAATTTGTTTGGCGCCTTAAAGCTCACATGTTAAGCTTTCGTGCGTCATGTAAGCGAATGACTGTATTGAATGATTACCCTGACATGATTTATTAAATTCAAAGTAAAGAAAACCGGAACCAGGGTAGGAAGGGCGACATTTTTTCACAAAAGTTAGAGATGCTTCAACCTGCTAGAACATTTTAAGTACAGTTGTTTTTTTGCGTAACTAGCTTCATTTTCCAAGGAGTTTGAAGACAACTTCTACATGTAAGACTCAACACGCTGCAAATTTCCCCTCCTCCCCCTCCCCCTCGCCATTGACTCCGGTTTTCCCTTTAGCCCCGAAACAAATTTAAGCTTAAATGAAGCTTATTTGTATATCCTACATCCATCTTCGGCATTGCCTACTCCGCTCAAATACAACTCACAAAATGTGACGGTTAAGCGAAAGGTGGAATATGCAAGGCTGCTTGTTTACTGAATTTTACATACAAAAAGTGATATTTTTCTGGAGAAAATGTTGCTATTAAGCGGAATGAGTAGATGCTCTTTTTGAACTAAAATGCGTTTTGACATGTCTGTCCTTTACCTCGCTAATTGTCTCGTGAGAGATGCGTTGACACCTATTGAATTAACGTGCCGTAGACTGCAGAGTCTGCCACTACGTAGCAGCTCTCATCTGATAATTCCTCCTTTCTTCGCATGCGATTCTACATTGCCAGACTTGTTTGTTTTTTGTTTTGGCTAAGACGGTTTAGCGTGTTTATTGTCATGTAGCCGCTGTTTCCAGTGATATTCGTTGCATCTGTAGACTTAGAAAATAGCGCCTGTTTACCAAGTTGTTCAGGAACAGAATGGCCCAGAATTCCATGAGGTGGTCTTTCGGAAAGGTCAAGGGTTAAATATATTGTCCTTTTTGAATCATAACATCAAATTCCTGATGAATCAGATTCGGGTAAAAACTCCATCGTAAGCACTCTTTTTATTGGCATAATGAGATCTAACTTCTCATAAAACTGCTAAGTGTGTTGTTTTTTTTTTAAGATTGCATATGAATTCGATACAGTCTTCGAAACAGGCCTAAAATTTCTGATTGTTGCAACCACTTCTGCAAATGATACCAAAATTTGCATTTCGTCATTTGAGATTGCCCATCTCAGAGAAAGACAGACTGCAACCTGGGCTACTTTTGTGCTTGCTACAACCCAATATTTCCATCAAATGTCATTGAAAAAGTAAGTCACAAAGGTTAAAAAGGCGCCAAAGATTGAGATTGGCATTATTTTCTTGCGTATTTCTCCCTCTCCCGAAAAACGCCTTCAAATGAGATAGGCGAACTGCCTATGACTGCCGATTTGATTTATTTGTGAAATACAACGTTATACTGCGACATAGACGATATATTTGCTAAGAAGCAGCTTTTCACAGCGACAGTTTTTGGGCGTTGGGAAAATAAGACATTTTCTGTGCCAGGCTTGTTTAAGAACAGATTGCCCCAGAGTTCCAGAAGGCAGTCTCAACAATGCTCTGTAGACAGAGAAAGTCAGGCAAATATATTTGTCTTGACACTGTTATCTCCAGAGACAATATTCGCAGGCCTGTTAAAAAAAAAAGAAATATGCTTGCCAGATTGTTCTAGAACAGAATGATTCAGAAGTGTGTAAGGCACTTTCAACATTGTTCGTTAAATAGATAAGTCGGGTATGTTTATCTGACACAGAATAGAAATCTGCAGTGACATTGTTTGTAGGTTTAGAAAGATAGATTTACCTTTGTCATTATCACAAAACCGTCTCACTCCTAAACACTGGTTGACTGGAGGGAGACGCCTCAGCGATTACTCCCCTTTTTATTTACCAGGATGTGCTGGTTCTTGACATCTATTGTTTTTTCTTCTTTCGGCCTTGTAAGTGATATGTTATTCCACAAATTCTGCTGTGCTTTCGGATTTATTTTTTTTTTTTTGGCCCATGGAGGTTAAAAGACTTCCATTGTCCTGTCCTTTGAGGGGAAGAAAAAGTGAAGTCAACGACCAAAATTTTCCCAAATCTCTTTCAAAAACAGTCACCTCTCCTTCTTACTTGGTCCGCCAATTTTATTAATTAGGCTAGTTTTGACCGCGGCTTAATAGGCATAATACATTTTATTTTTACATTTAAAAAGCTCAGATTGCACCTGAAACTTTTAAATTGGATGCCTTGTCTAAATCACAGGTCTTTTTGCGTATTTCTACACCCTGGCATTGGCTGGAGGGATCCAAAACAGAGGGGGGGGAGGGGGGTTATATATTAGGGAATTAATAGGGGTGTACACATGTAACCGGGTGGAAAGGCAATACAGTATAGTATTCTCACTTATATTTAAGGGGGAGGAAGGTGAGCTTAGTCTGATAACTTTTTTTTCAGATGTTACATATTATTTTAAGGAAGTGTGTCACCAGGGATTTTACCAAATTACTGTGAATGGTCAATTTTGAGAAGAAGGGCCGAAAAAATCTACTCTATAAATTTTTGTCCCTGCCGGGGATCGAACCAGGGTCTCTCAGCTTGCAAGTCCGAGCGTGTTACCAACTACACTACAGGGACGCTAACTTCACAGCAATTTAATTCTTAAATACCTACTGCCTGAATCGGTCCCTAACTTCCACGTGCGAGCCTAGTGTTCACCCGTGACCCTAACACACTTCCCGACTGCTCACACACAGTTAGTGATTTCGCCTATTACTAGGTGCTAGAAACTTATGAGCGCAAGGGTAACGAAGCTCAAAACTTAATGGATTAAAATCCTCTGATGATCACCGAAAAGAGGAGACTTACTGCAAAACTTTGCTCGATAGGTTCAAAGAATAAGAATTATTTAATTGTCAGTCTGAGCTGTCTCCACCCTCGGCTAATCACAGTCTACTCATATTAAGTATGACAACACAAGTGATAGACATACTGGCAGACACACACGTGTATAAATAAAACATCCAGTGAAGTTTCCAGTTCGAAAATATATTGTATGATCACGGGAAACTCGATAACAGTTGCTGATATGATTCCAATTTGCAGTGTAATAACTGTAATGTATCTCATTGTGTGGGATGTAGATAAATACATCCATAATAAAGCCGTTCCTGTTACTGAGCGAATGTTTCATGGACAAGAAACGTGCACTTATAAATCACAAATGAATATGACAGTAACTGTTATGTTGTTACATGTAGTATAAATTCATGGACCGTGGGCTCAGGACTTACTGTGATTCTAGCTACGGGCCGGCAGGTGATATGGACTGTCCCTTCAGTATGCTTACACATTCACTGGCTCACATACTTTAAGCTGACACTGTCTTTGATGATTCAACTGCCGTGCTGTGACAAAACACCGTATAATCATATCACAAATTATTATTACATGTTGTTTCGTTATTGCATGACAGTATAGGCTCATTTACTGTCCCTGCTTCCGAATTACTGATTAATGGACACTAAAAGCTTTTGCATCAAGATTTCTAGAAAGGGGAGAAATGCTGGGGAGAAAGAGGATATGAAGAAAGAAAAGCTCAGAAAGAAAAAAAATTAAGGACGAGAAAGAAAATGGCATGATGGAGGGGGCTAAGAGCGTACAAAAAGACACGAAGAGCAGTGTAAGCGCAAAGAGGTAGAAAAGGAAAAAGGCATAAGTTACAAGCCGTTTTGAGTTTCTCTGACAGGCGAGAGTATTACGCCCGCTCCAATAACTTGGCTAGTTTTTAGGAGACAACTCTTGAGAAAAAGGGAGACAGGTAGACGATGCTGAATGTTTTCATGTTCGCAAGGACGGGGCAACCACTTCCGCAAATTAGCCGGAGAAAACAAGAATTTAGAATTGTATTTATTTGTCCTTGTGTTATCCTTTTGCTGGCTTGCTTTCAAGTAGGGATGGGCAGGATTTCGAGATTATAATGCATTGGCTAACCCAAATTCCACGAACATGTTTTGTGGTTCGAAGATTTGAGAAATACAAATTTTATGTTTTAACATGCACCCCCGAGTCTAATTCCAAATTTTGTATTCTGAGGGCCAAAACCATCATCAGCGATTTCTCCATCTGCCTTATCCTCTGTAATGTCACCTCCAGTTGCCAGCCTATCAGCTAATTCAAGTTAAAAGCTGAAATTCAGATCAGTCTGAATTTGTAGAAACTCCAGTGGAAACAAGTTAAGCCGAGATCATTTAGCTCATTGATTAACTGGATCGTCCACCCACGAGTTTTACCGCATCACCCACCATTGCCCATTCTTTTTTTTTTTTTTATGTAACGTACATTTTTTTTTTATTTTAGGGAGTTGTGCTCCTTGGAATGGTATTTAGAATAAAGTAAAGGATGTCCAGGCTGGTAAATATGGGGTTAGTTTAAAAGGTTTTGTCCCTTAACGTAGAATTTAGGATAAAGTAAAGGAATTCTAAGCTGTTGATTATAGGGTTAATGTGAGAAATCATGTGAAAAAGAGCCTCACTCAGACAGACCGAGACAGTTCCGCCAAATCTTTCCGTCTCATTACTGTGCAAAGTCGTTCCCCTTAACAAATCTAAGTGCGAGTTTAAGGTCAAGTTCAAAATTTCACAATATAATATTACATAAACACAATACTTTGCAAAGACATATTATTATATACATGTTTCACATGCAAGAGAGGGAAATAGATACAAATAGATCTATACCTTTTCCCTGAACGGTTTCTTCATTCAATCAACTAATGCTTTCTCAACGGAACTAGTTATTACCTCCAAATAAAGTCAACGCACGAGACAACAGACCATTCATAACTAATCAACCCCCGTAATACTCACTTCCGGTTTAAGCAGAGAAGTAGTGTGATTGCATCATCAGATCTCGATATCGAAAGTCAAAGATGTATCCGTCCAATAAAAGCCAAGGTCACGAACCATATCAGCCAGTCATATACCTGGCAATGGAAAACGGAAGTAAGAATTGCTGGAGTTGTGGCTTGCGATGCCCGGATGACCGTTTTTGCATAATTGAAAGTGATCCATTTGCATTTAGGAGTGAAAGCGACTGAGCACTTCTCGTGATCCGAGAAAAGATTTGTCTGATGCCTGCAACTTTGCTTCAATAAATTTTCAGTGTATTGTGGTGCTGATTGTACAAGTTACATTATCTCAGTAGAGACGTAAACAGTATTCCCCTACCATCCAACTCAACCTTTCCCCCGCTTTCAAGTCCCCCCTCTTTCAAGTTTCTTTTTTTAGGTTGCTGACCTGTTCATGTGTGTTTCTCCTTAGGACTTTGATGATTTCATCAAAGGAGACGACGGAACGTGGCCAGGTTCCATCTACGGGCTGCAGCTTCTGAGACAAGACAAAATTCCCAACAATATATCTCGTAAGTCAGCGGTCATTTTGCTGCTGCTGCTGCTGCTGTTGTTGTTGTTGTTGTTGTCGCTGCTGCTTCTGGCTTCTGGCTTCTGTGGTGTGGCCGTTGTTGTTGTTGTTGTTGTCGTTGTTTATGTTCTTGTTGCTGTTCTCGTTATTATTGTTTTGTTGTGAATCTGTTGTTGTTGTTGTTGTTGCTGCTGCTGTTGTTATTGTCGCTAACATTGTTAACGTATTGCTGTTATTATCATTGTAGTAACTGTAACGTCACGTTAAAATTGTTTCTCGCGTTGATGTTGATGTTGCTGCAGATGCTTTTGCTGGTTTTGCTTTTCTTTCTCTTATTTGATGTCTTTTTATGTCTTCCGTCATTTTCTTGTTGTCGTTGTTGCTGCTGTTGATTTTGTTATCTGCTGAATGAATGCTAGGGATGGCGCGAGCTACCTGTGCTCTGAACACCAGAAAGCTGACCTCACAACCCCTTTCCCCCCGCCCCAACATTTTTTTCCCATAATGACACGATTAAAGAAGAATGGAAGGGGAGGTGACTCAATGATTGCCCTTTAGTTTCGGAAATTTTATTCTTGTGTCTCCTCTTTCGACCTAGGTCTTTGACACCTACTGTTTTTTCTTCTTTTGGCCCTATTAACCTTTTGTGTTATTCCAAATATACCACTGTGATTGTAGGGAAATTTCTTCCATGGAGGTTAAAGTACTTCTTTTGCCCGATCTTTTAACGGGAAGAAAAAGGGGGGTCAACGCCCAAAAGTTTTCACAAATGTCTTTTGAAAAAGATCACCTCAAATTCTGATTGGTCCTCAATTTTTCATTTGGCTGGTTTTGAACGCGTGCGGATACATAGGCCTACACATTTTATTTCTTCATCTAGAAGGCTCAAATTGTACCTGGAACTTTAAAATTGGATGCTTTAGTTAGATCACAGGTCATTTTACACATTTCTACACCCTAACACTGGCTGGCAGGGCCCCAAAAAAGGGGGATTTTATAATTGAATTAATTGGGTTGTACACAATGAGTGATTTGCCCTTCTAATAGGTGTCACAAACCTTTCTACTCTGTTTCGATTGTGAGCATAGCTATTAACAAATCACCGGAGACTACCTATTTTACGTAGCCTAACTGTTTAACTTCCAGAATCTCTAAATAATGAACTTATTGTGGAAGTTTGTCATTTGGCACTATCTATACTAAAGTTGTTCTTCTTATTGCTGTTGCTATTGTTGTTGTTGTTGTTGTTGTTGTTGTTGTTGTTGTTGTTGTTGTTGTTGTTGTTTTGGGGAGACAAGTTGCCGATTTTTTTTTTACATACCTCTTATATGGGGCGGAAGAGGGGGTTATAGTTATTCTTGATACCTAATGTCAATAAAAAAACATACCAATAAGTTATGAATATTGATCAACACTGCATTTGCTTGTCTCACCGTCATTGCAGATCTAGTAACAGGAAACATGTCTCGCCTTGACCTTGGCCTTGCTGTTGACGTGGTCGGCCTATTACGTCATATATTGTGGGCAGAGTCAACAGACTGCAGTCGCGAGCGATTGGTCGAGGATTACGTCATTCCGCCAGAGGCGTTCCGGTGGCAACTTAAAAATAGGGTGGGACGTGTAAGAGGGAATGCACGCATGAGTAGACTTAGACTACTAGCAACTAACTCAGACTAACATAGAATAGAGTAGAGTAGAGTAGAATATAGAGTAGAGTATAGTAGAACTGTGTAGATAATAGTAGAATAGAGTAGAGTAGAATTGTGTAGAGTAGAGTAGAATAGAGTAGAGTAGAGTATATTAGAATAGGGTAGAGTAGAGTAGAATAGAGTGGAATGGAGTGAAATAGAGTGGCGTGTCAGTGGAATGGAGTGAAGTAGAATAGTGGAATGGTGTGGATAGAGTGGCGTTGTGTGTCGTGACATGGTTGGCGTGGGGTGACGTGACGTGGCGTGGAATGGCGTGACGTGTTGTGGTGTGGTGTGACGTAACGAAGAATGTGGTGGAATATATCAGAAATGGGAGTATAGAGCTGTGGAAAGAACTGACCGGTGCAGTTTAAAAAGTAAGAGTGGTGTGGGGAGCAGAAAATTGCGTTCTGATTACAGCTGCAATGTGTCGTGCACATAGTGAAACAGAGTGGTTTAGAGAATTAAGTACATATAATTATATAGTAAAGGACGGAATGGGTAAGTAAAGAGAGTAAAGTTAATTCATTGTGTGCGTAGGCGATCATTTTCCTTCATGCCAGTCGTACCTCTATTATATGAACCACCCAAATGTTCTTGTGTGAAGGGTATATATAGTTTACCTAAAGACATAAGTTTTGTAGCTAATAAATGGAGAAATGTAGCGTGTCATAGTGTAAAGAGAAGAATACTTCTTATAGAGTTCAGTTAAGAGTAGAGTGGCGAAAAGTGGCATGGTGTGGTGTAGAGTAGTCTTGTGTGGGATGGCATGAAGTTGAGGGTCATCGCCAAACTAATGTACAAAAAAAAAAAAACATTTAAGATACCGCTACAGTATAGATAAGTAGACCCATGGTACCATATATGGCACAACAGCGTGGAGTGTCCTTTCTTGTTATCTGATGTGCCCTAGATCTTTGTGAATGATTATTCCTTAAAGAAATGTACATAACACTTGAATTTAAACCTATCCAGCCTTGGAAGTCCAGATGTAGAATGGTGATCCATTTCATAAAGCAGAATAATAGAACGGCATTTCTGTTTTTCGAAACCTCACGTTCTTGGTAAAAAAAAAAAAAAACTAAAAGTGAAATCTAGAAGAAATTTTTCATCAAGGTTAGCAGTGAGATATTGTTTCAGTGGCTGAACATAAAACACACTAGTCTTAAAGGTACTTCCTTGGCTGGGCGAGAGGGTTGAGGAGCTAGACAATGGCGAAAATAAGAATTTTTTTTTTCACAAGTTAAGAGGAACTTTGAATGCATACCATGCCCAGATTTCTGACAAAACTTTAAGCTATTCTGGAATAATTATTACTGACAAAAGTTTAAAGATGTGCCATCCGATCGGTACGTCATAGGCAATTCCCGCCTATAAATCGCAGTAGAAACTATCTCGATTCAAGTGAATGTGTTTTCATATTTCAAACAATAGAAGTTTTTAATTCAGTTTTCTTTACTGTAACTTGTAGAGGGACAGTGAATTAGCGATGTGCAAAATTTATGCACTACATTTTTGAAATTTGGGAAACAATAGCGCTCCGATGTGAAGCACGCAACTGAATTCAAATTAATGAAGTTCTCAGTGTGCCCATCTTCTCCTTTCATATCCCAGGGATGTCCCTTAATAGTGTGACTCTGATGCACTTTAATTTCAGATTCAAATTTAGTTATGAGGCATTGTAGTGAAAGTAGAAAAATACAAAAGCTAAGGCGCTGATGTGACAAAGATAAATCACCCGAAAAAGTATCACTCTAGCCTCCCCTCCCCCCCCCCCCCCNCCCCCCCCCTTAAATTCGACAGCAGAATTAGTTCTCCAGATTTATCTCATTTATCCAGCATACTAGTCTACCTCTGTATCAGATATGTTGCATTTATCAAAAACGTGTTTCGAGCTGTGCCACTCGACTAGTGATAAGTTTCTAATATAGGAAAGAACATTTGCTAGAATTTTTGGAGTGTATACATGTTTGCTTGTTTGACTGCGTGACTAAAATACAGCTAACAAAACTCACATCTGTGTCCGCTAACTGACTCCGCTTCAAGATGGATTGATTGGTTGGTTTGTTGGTTGGTTGGTTTGTTGGTTGGTTGGTTGGTTGGTTGGTTGGTTGGTTGGTTGGTTGGTTGGTTGATTGATTGATTGATTGATTGATTGATTGATGATTGATTGATTGATTGATTGATCTGGCAGACTAGGCCCTACGAAGGCGCTCTCGGGCAGTACACCTGGGATAAACACAGCAATGTGAGGACCAATTTTACCATTGATGTCATGCGATACAGTGAAAAGCTGCAAAAGGTAAATATTGGTTGAGTATGCAGCCGGTGTCAGCTTATATTTCGACCACTACCCCCAACTGTCCCCGGCGAATTTCCGACCTCCCCACCGTCCCCCTTCCGATCAAAATTAAATGAAATAAAATGACTCTCCCTTGTAACATTTTGACTCTTCCACATTTTCCATTTCTTTTTATGGTTGCGTATATTAAATTAACCATTACAAACTTGGAAAAAAAATAAAGGAGTCATTATTTCGCAACATATTTGACCGGAGAGTGGGAGTCAATATTTTATGTAAATTTTAATCGAGGAGTCAAAATCTAAGTGATTAAGGAGGGAGTCAAAATGTAATGCCACACCGGTGCAACTGATTCTGAGTGCCTCTTTTCTCTGCCTCATTTGTTGTTTCTGCTGTCTTTTTTTCCCCACATCATTTCTCTCTCTTTCCTCTTCTTCCTCTTTATCATTTTCTTTCTGCCAAACTTGTGCTGAATGAATGCGCTCCTAAAAATATGTTACTTATAATGAAATTCTTGACTTGGAATTTTTTTCTCATACAGTAATGAAGTGCAAGTATATCTACAAGTATTTCTCTTTGCTCCCAAATACACGTCTGGGACAAGTCACGTCACTTTCCTCTGTGTGGTTCTGGGCTATAACTATAATTTGTCGAAACTTGGGTGACAGGATATCGAGAATCATTTTTAGTTCCAGTATATACAAAAGATGCAGGATGATACATTTTAATCCTCGCGAACCCCGAAGGCATAAAAATAATAGGCGTATATTTCATCAATTACAAGAGGGTAGTGATAACAATGCCTTATTTTCCATGAACATATAGCTATGAAAAAAACAAACGTTTGTAGGTCTGCCAGTTTGTCAGGATTCATATCAAAATTGAACGGGTTCTTTTCCGCATCAAATCCAACTTAACCACAGACGTCCGTTTAAACTCGTTCGTAATTTTCTATTCACCTAACCTGGATGAAAATATGACAAAAAACTTCTAAAGTCCATAGATATAAATTTCTTGTCAAGAATGTATTAAACAAGGCTATTTCTATGTAAATTGATACGTATATGAATGAACGGTAAAATACATTGGAGTTCTGTTAAGAAATTTCAGTAAAGGTATAAGTCATTAGTGGAAAAAAGAACAAGTGTAAGGACTGAATGGTGACTAGTGTAAGTAAACTGTCTGTATTATACTTTAATGAGATTCAAGATTGTTTATTTAGGCAGAAGCCAACCACATGTGAAATGTAAAAAAAAAATAAATAATGTAAAATGTATATGAACGTTGTGAAGAGTCAATGGTGTAAATTAGAAGTCTTAATGTTCTAATTAATGTTTATGTGCTGTGTCGTCGGATATTGCACTGTTCTCCCCTGTACCAAAGCTGTGGTCAGGGCTAATAGCTTATAAGCTTATTAAACTTGTTGTAAATTTATTTTCTTATGTCTTTCCCTGTTTTTAACAGCTGGGCACTATAGTGTTCGATTACGGCGTTCCCAACATCTCTCTGAAAGTAATACCCAAACGGCACGAAGAATCCAAGTATGTATTTGGAAAAGATGAAATTTTGAGAGTGGCGACCAAACAAGTAAGTTTCCTCCACTGACTGATGAGCTCAACTTAGATTTAATGAGCTTTCTCACGGTTTAGATAAAGTGAACTTGAAATGTATGGGGCTCACTCTTGATTACAGCGATAGAGATACTTAATTAATTTATCTTTATGGGCTTCACCCTTATTTCATATGGAAGTTATAACCCCTAAAGTGTGTTGTATTTCAGCTATTCCAAAAATTTCGTCTTCGTCAATGGGAAATGATGGTTACACATTATAAATAATGAATATGAAAAAAGAGGTCATTGATACGATAATACTGATTTTATTTTAAAGAGGAATCAGTTAAAGTATATGTACCATTAAGCTTATTTTAGATTAAGTCATTGTAAACCTGATTTGTTAAATGCACGTGATAAGAAATGAGTTTAAATGTATGTCCCCTTCCTGTTGTAAAAATTACCATTGTCACACACGTCATAACTGTGAGCTTATTCATACGTCTATCGCTGATGGAAAGAAAAGCCTCTCAGGTTGCATTGTGGACAGAAGTCTTTTCCATGTAATGAACATACAAAGCGATAGTAGATGCAGTGACTGTATTCATCACCCTTGCGCTAATTAAGGCATTTAGATAACCACGAGAAACCCCTCAAAACAATAGCAGTGTTCACCGTAGTTAACGCAATGCGTAAACAAACACAGGGATTATGCACACAGCGCCAGGTCTTTGCACAAAAGAATATCTCAGTATGTAACACTTATAACTTGTCACGACAAACAAAGTTTGACCAATTTTTTGGAATCGGGAATTGTAGTTTCAGCGCCAGAAATTTTATGCCCTATAGCTACATCACTATACATGTACAGCTCTAAAAAGCGGGATCAAAATGCATGCTGATTTCAGTTGTTGTAGAAATAGAGTAAACAGTTACAGCGAATATAGGCGGAGTTCAAAACAAAAAATACTGACTATCTATTTCTATACATTTTTGGCCCATCCATTTTCAGTGTCTGCAACAACCTAGATAAACTTCAGGTTCAATTCAATCTAATGAATTCAATTATCTTTTTAGAAACTGAAATACTGTTTCCACTTCCCCGTTAGTGAGCAGAAGGCAACCGCGTCATTCTAGTATTAAAATACCTTTAGTACAATGTCTCTGGCCAAAAGAGAAGGTCTTGAATACTTTATAAATGAAGAGAAATACAAAACGAAACGCCGCCCTCTTTTTATGAGTGGCTAAACTCCTCGCAGTTTGGTTGAACCATATGTATTTGGCACTGTAAATGTATACGTAAGCTCTGCCTAATTATTATGCTGAAACTGTATATGTTTTGGCACTGTAGTTATGTATCTGTTTCGCTGTGTAAATGTATTTCTGTTTCGCTGTGTAAATGTATTTCTGTTTCGCTGTGTGAATGTATATCCGTTTCGCTGTAACTGTATATCATTTCGCTGAAACTACATATCCCATTTGGAATGCCTCATATCCTCTTTCAGACGGACCCGTTTGTCATCAAAAGAGGAGACGACTACATTGGATTCAGTCAGGATCTGCTGCGCGAGCTGGCCCAGAAAGTGAACTTCCAGTACGAGCTCTTCGAGGTGGAGGAGAGTCAGGAAGTTGATGGGGAACACAATGGCATGGTCATTGCCCTCATTACTGGGGTGAGCTTCACTATGTTTTTCATTATCATACTATAATAGAGCTATAAAGTGATGCGTTCATATAATGTCTGCGCATTTTATCAGAAAGACACCTACTGCATCCATGAAGTCTTATATGGCCCAATTTCGCCAGTGCAGAGTTACTTGGTGGCTTTAATTTTTTTTCTATTAGGGAAAGCTTCATCATGTTCTTAAAAAAGAAAACTGTTTCCTTATCGTAAAGATTCATGTAACTACCAGTCGTGTTGAATTTGCTGAAACAAATATTGCATCACTTCCCTTGGTCAGAGTTCACGGGTTGTAGTTCGCGTCACGTTTTGTTGTCTGTTGTCAATGGGCCTATGCCCCCGTATCAAAAATTCACTGTTCCGGCTTCGCAAGCTCATCCGAAGAATGATTGATGAAAATAAAAGAAAAAACTTAAGAAATTCTCTCTCCTCCCATTACTTTTCAAAAGAATTCTTAAAACGAAAGTCTTCAACGATTGGTCAATTCTTTTGAAACCTTGAAATGGAGAGAAAGCAAAAATAGTAAAAGTGGTACTATACCATTTATAAATAATATATTCCTGTGACATGGTTAGTGTCCTTCACTTCAGATTTTATCCAACATGCATACAGTTTCTTCATCTCTGAATATGTTCTCCCACATGAAGTATTTTCCTCATCCATTTGTTGAATCTAAGTTACTCTGATCATAGTATCTGTGGCAAGAAAATTTGCACGTCTTTGAAATCTGGTAGTGCGAAGCAATGTTTCATAATCTGTACATATGTAGGTCTACAAAATACGGTCTGTACCTAAATTCCATGTTTCTCAACGTATGTACAGAAAATAAAATGTAAAATCTGTCTCTTCCCTTGCTCACAGTCTGTATTTAAACCCTTCGCAAAGTCATGTTTTTCTGGTGTTGGTGCGACCAGCTTACCATGAGCACATTAGCCTGTAGGTAGCTTTGTTTGGGTAAGGGTTTTACAGCACCTCAGCACAATTACGACTATTTTTTCCGTCCCTTGTTCATAAGTACATAGAGCTATTTCATTACATGGGAAATAAATATTTGGGGATATGTCGTAAACGACACGTAGCGGGAATGTTAGTTTTGGGACGTACTTAGACAGGGCGCTGGTTGGACCAAAGGGACATGAGGTAATATACCTCACACGTTGCGATGGGGTTGATTTTATTTAACATGTACGTCAAACATAGCGAAGGTAATAATAATACTAATGAAGTGCACTTATATAGCGCTTCACTCCCGGAGGGCTCGAAGTGCTTATAGCCACATGCACACATACTCAACTATAAATGCACATCTCCACTAATACACAAGCTTACACGCAGAGCACATGCACACATACATATTCATATTCACTCACACATAGACACACAGTACCTGTATGTGTGAGCAGAAAGAGTTCCAAGAGCAGAAGTCTCGAGGTC
>JAWQUT010000065.1:1765386-1768534 GCA_033807755.1 Ellobium chinense | reverse complement strand
ACCTTCCCTCCTTCCTCCGCCCAGCTTTAAGCTTTCTAAAGATTTGGATATCTTTTTTGAGGGTATAATGATGTCTTTAACATATTTCAGGCTCAACCATGAAAATATCAGAAGCTAGAGACTGGACTCTAAAAAATGTGGAATAGCTTGGTCTAACTTTAGGCATATCATACAAAATGTAGAAGTTATTGCGATATATTTTGAATGATATCTTGCTAGTTAGTGATCCTTATTGAACTGAGCTGTATGGATCACAGGCGATAGGCATGACATACATCTTTGTCTCCGTGAGATCTTAATTTGATTTTATGATGTATCTTTATGTTGTGCTGATGTACACACATACACCATCATTCATCTCTGCCCGTCATTTGAGAGCTTGCACATTAATGATGGGATCCCTTACCATTGTAACTCTGCATATTAAATGCTGCTAAAGGTCCATTTAGCACCGATGCACTAATGTAATTCTTACGATGGTAAGAGATCCCATCGTTAATGCGCAAGCTTTCACTAATTCCAAAACTATTTTGTCTTTATTTCTACGTGTTCCCATTTTAAACTGACGTTCGGCAAAATACAACCATTCGATATCAACAAAATATTTATTTGATACTTTTTCATCCCGCATTTTCGTGTTTAACCTGGACTTCATGCAAAATAAATTATCATATATCTGTCAGAATGTATAGCCGAATACCATCTTAATCTTTACATGTTCTCATGTTCAATGTGAATTCCCCACAAACACAATTATTGGTCTCAAGTAATCATGTCAACCCTGATAATTTTATGATCTATATATCTTTATATGTTCTCATTTTTAACCTGAGCTCTCCATAAACCACGTTTACTGGTCTCAACTAAGCACATCAACGTATTCACGTGTTCTCATTGTTAACCTAAACGCAATGTTCATTATTAATGTCAGTCGTGGGCACAGGATTGCACGTCGCACAATGGCTTACGTTTTGGACTTTGAATACTCACGATGTTAACAGAGAGGGGTTTTTGTTTTTAATGAAGTTTGGATTTCTAACGAAGATTTATGGCAAAGGTAGATATTCACATACATATGGCACTTTTTGATATTACAGTCATCAAATTGCACGTTATCATCAGGTGACTAAGAGAAGTCAGAGATATTAAACTTTACGTGCAGTGTGACAGTAATATCAGGAAATGCTATGCGCATGCGTACCTCAATCTTAACTCTTCGTAAGAGATCCGGGTTGAATTCAGTGGCACACTTCACATTGGAGAGCGATATTTTGCGAATTTCACAAGTACAACATTTCATACTGCATAGCAAGTTTACAGAACCCTAGTTGATTGTCGCTCCGAACGCTGTGGAAGAGACAATTATTGATATCAACGGGTCTAGCATTTGAAATATGAATGCAAATCCATCCTAGCCGAGGCTCCTTGTAAGCGGGTATTATGTCCCCTCGGTGACAAATGGAGGGTGTAGCTTTAACATGGCTAATCATCTTTCCATGATAAAAACTGCTACTGAAGTCTCTAATTCCTTTAATTCTTCCTACGTATCCATTATGCAGTATAGAAGGAAGAAAGCTTGCAATGCAGAGATGTCACCATTGTTAGTATCGCAATGTTATTGGATTTAACAAAATGAATGGTACAGTTTTCTTGCTTATCAACCGCTGCTTTGAATACACATGCATTCAAGTAGTCATTCTTCTCTTGGTGGTCCAAAGTATAGTTTCTGTTCGATAAAACGTGTATCGTTTCCCATCTAAACTGCTGTATGTGTAATGACCATTAAGGTCACCATAGGTACGCCTGATGGCGATCTAACCTCTGTCATGGGGCTTGTAATTAATATCATCTGAGTCTGTTGGTTGATTGCTCTATAAGTAAGTTGAAAAATCACAAACCACTTTAAATAAAACGTAATGGCAACGTTGTCCCTGGTCGAGAGTAGAAACCATGAAATTTGAGTGTGGATCTGTGTAAAGGAGCCATTCCGGAATCATTTTGAAGGATTCCATTCCGCTAAGGGGGATAGGACAACCGGTCTGACCTACCTGGGGCAACTGTAGTAACATTGAATACTGAACTATATGGAAGTTTAACACTTTCATTATCAGCTCCTTTAAGCTCTGCACATTCTAGTTTTCAACACAAAATAGCACTTGTCTCAGCATGGACCTCATGTCGTCGGGTTAGCGTCTGAAGAAATAACAACAATAATGCGGTTTATATGTCTCGTTTCCAGGCTATTGCCAATTCACGCGACTTCACATTATTAGTACCCCCAGCAGGCCAGATGAACCAATGACTTTCTCAGCTCCCTGGGGAGTATACAGTGCTGTTGCCACTAGCATTCTGACAATATATTTCACTGCCTCGGGCCAGGTGCCTATTTTACAGACGGGTGGACTGAGGAAAATACGGATGAAATGCTTTCCCAAGACACATAAAACACGACAGTGCTTGGAAAATGGAACTTACGATTTTAGATAACTTTAGAAATAACTGAACCGGTATTCATTTTGTATGTACATGGCATGTTTTGCAGCTTACATAGGCGATGCGATTCATTTTGCCTGTTAATTGGTGCAAGTAAGGGCGATACGCTTTCTGTTATCGCACTTTCCCCTTCATATTCTGCATTTAGAAGAACAAAATCAGTTGTCTGGAAGGCACCGAACAGGGCACTCCACTCTACGGGACTTTAATTACCATCTCATAACCAATCAACTACGGGTTCTATCAAAGCTTAGTTTGGGAACGGACTTTTTTTTTTGTTTGGTCGCGTCCCTGCTTGGACATATCGAAACAGGCAGGATACAAATCATTCTACATTTAGCTGAACCAAAACTACAATGCATTTCCAGTTTCGGTTGTAAGTTGCATAATATTTATGAAATTATCGATGTCATTAATTTATGTCATTTTTACACTCATGACAGTCAACAGGAGAGTTGTATCACTGTATATATTATAATACATGATATAAAACTATACACCTTATCACCTTTTTCCCCACTCCATTTCTTCAAAATTGTTATATTTTATGTTATTACTCTTTCGATGTTTCCATTGATGTCTATACCTATTTCCATCAACAATGTGATGTTCTCAGATGTTCATAATTTAATAAATTTAACTAATAAGTTATTAC
>JAWQUT010000065.1:1752886-1760386 GCA_033807755.1 Ellobium chinense | reverse complement strand
TCTAAATTGGGTACCTGGTTATAGGCAGTGGAAAATAATTATTGTCAGAATGCTAGTGATCAGCGCCTGTAAATGGCAGCAGCACTGTATGCTCTCCAGGTAGCTTAGAAAGTCTTAGAGTGATCAGGACTGCTGGGGTAATAGTAGTGTTAAGTCGCGTGAGCGGGTATTAGCCTGGATACAAGACTTACTTATAAACCGCATTTTATTGAATGAGGTCGAAATCAACCACTGCCTCGGTATACAGTTCAACTATTAGTAGGGTGTTGCAACAGACAAAACAGAGGCAGCGTGATCGTGTGGTTTGTGAGTCTTTTTCAGAAACTCAAGACAGTCAAGTCTGAGTTTTGTGTGTTCGACGTTTGGGCTGGGTGGTTTACGTTGTATTATCCTTGGCGAAAACATTTTAACCCTTTTTTTTTTTCCACTCCACTTAGCATTAGAGCTGGGAAGGGGGGGGAGGAGCATCAAGGCGCTGTACGGCGGAGGAGAGGCAATTACTTTTGTTATGTGTTTCAATAGTAATGCTATGTATTTACATGTAAGATGTATACTGTTCCATGTATTTGTATTATGAATGAATGTATAACATCGTATGGCATTGTATACCAATTTTCCTTTGGGATATAAAAAAAAATCCTATTTTCATAACTTTCATTTTTTTGTTCATTTTCAAATAGACAGTAGGGATATTCATGGCCTAAGATTCTGTCAGCATAATATAGAAGTTGACTGATTGAAGAAGTTTATGACCGACAGACCGACAACCGACCGACCGACCGATCGACCGATAGACCAACCGGGAGACCGACCGACCGACCGACAGACCGACCGACCGACTGACAAACTGACTGACTGAGTTATTATTAATAAGGAAAACAATGTTTTTCCTCTATGCTTTTATTTTTGCAACAGGAACGTTCAGCAACGAAACAGAGTTTAAGACAGTTTCTTGACATTAAAGTGCTCAGTATTAATGATAGGGAACTTCTCTGAGATGACATGGGATCATATCAGATGAAGTAAGGTAAGATTAGATAAAATAAAATTCGATGATAAAATTAACTTTATAATCCATAAGATGGGAAACGAGACAGAGATGAGACAGTCTTAATGATAGGGAACTTCTCTGGGGATGATAAGCCCAAAAAAAACCCAAAATTTTGCTTTGGCAGCTCTCGGACAGTCTACCAGACTTTTGTAAATCCTGCTTACACAATCGAAATCGTACTTGACTCCGTCCCTACAGTTAAGCAGACCGCCCTTCTGCTCCTTGCTGAGGCAATTCTTGAGGTCAAGAAAATCGTCCGCATATTTTGCGACACCATTACATCCAATGGACATCAAACTACTGACATATTTGGGATACTGGAATCTCTGCTCCCAGGCCGGTTGCGACTGGTCGTCATAACAGACCATTGGACACTTTGCATTTGGATATGCTTCCTCGAAGGTAGGGGAATCGTTTTCTCTCTTATATGGACACAACTTCGTCATGTCGTCCGGCAGCATGTCCATCTCTAGCAAGGTAAATTTCTCCGTCAGATCAAGAGCCTCGGTTCCCACAGAGTGCACACAAGTCAACCACTCGCTACAAGACTCTGGGAGATAAGATAAGATTTGATGAGATCAGATAAGATGAGATTAGATCAGAAAAGATGGGATAAGATAAGATGAGAAAAGATTAGGATAAGGTAAGATAAGACAAGACAAGACGAGACGAGATGAGACGAGACGAGATGAGACGAGACGAGACAAGACAAGACAAGACAAGACAAGACAAGACAAGACAAGACAAGACAAGACGGGACGAGACGAGACGAGACGAGACGAGACGAGACAAGACAAGACAAGACGAGACGGGACGGGACGGGACGGAACGAGACGAGACGAGACGAGACGAGACGAGACGAGACGAGACGAGACGAGAACAGATGAGATGACATGAGATGACATGAGATGATGTGAGGTGAGGTGAGGTGACATGAGATAAGGTGAGATGAGATGAGATAAGATCATATCAGATGAGGTAAGGTAAGATTAGATAAGATAAGATTCGATAAGATAAGAAATTATAATCCATAAGATGGGAAATTGGATTGGTTGCAGTACACATGTACACAGTAATAATAATAATAATAATAATGGTACTAATATGGGATCACCGTAGAACAAAAGACATTAACACTCTTAGCACACATCCAGACATCCACAAACTTGACATACATATGGTAGACTTTACACACTTATCTGGGTTATAAATATAAAAAAAAAGTAGACGATTTACACATATCTGGAAAATTTAGATACGGTAGGCAATATACACTTATATAGGAACTAATGAGACAATATACACACTATTCACGTATCTGGGAAATATAAATATAGCAGACGATATACACTTGTCTGTGAAATATAAAGACAGTAGACAATATACACTCATGTAGGAAATATAGAGATGAAACTCAACATGCATTTATCTGAGAAATATAAATATGGCAGATGATGTACACTTGTATGGGAAATACAAATATAGTAGACAGAAAACTATCCTGGTAAATGAAATATTAGATTATATACATTTATCTGGGAGATATAACGATAGTAGATGATATACACGTGTCTGGGAAATATGGAGATAGTACGCAATATACAATTATCTAGGAAACACAAATAAAGCAGATGATATAGAAGACAATAAACACTTATCTTGAAAATATATATATGAATGAATGAATGAATGAATGAATGAATGAATGAATGAATGAATGAATGAATGAATATATAAATGAACGACCTGCTTCCGACTGCTGAAGACATCCCAGCAGAATGCCGAAGAGAATTATCTCTTTGAGCATAACGGTGATTTAGTGAGATGTCACTCTATTGTCTCAGTGCGAAGATGTTGAGAGAGACTACAGTGAAAATAAAATAAATGCATATTGAGATACAAGTAGCATGATCACTTGAAAATCTGTTAGTGTTACGAATAAAAACTATGCTTAGTCTTGGAGACTTTCGAATCAAAATTCGGGCGGTAGAGATAGACTGTACGGATTAAATTGTTGTGACGGTATTGTCCTTGTGGTGTTTTTGAAGGTTACACACGCGCAATAATTTTGAGGTCACTGGGGTTGGCCTTAGAAAGAAGGGTGATCTGTTTATCACATCATCTTTTCCTCCCTCCCAGGGGCCCTGTGACCTTAGCTGTGGCCTATGCATTTGTCACTTCCCTGGCCAGTTTAGGTTAAATTAAAGCATTACTATTTCGGGGCAGAGGTTTGAAAAGATAGGGGCTGCCAATGAGCTAACCCCCTGTTCTTTTGAAACAGCCTGAGGACTCCAATGGCGTTTCATGGGGGTGAGTCAAACGAGGAGATACATCAAAAATCTTTACTTGTTATGGGCTATTAATTGTAATGTATTTTTTTTTAGATCAGATGCTTATCTTCAATATTGGTGAGTGGGAATAGCCAACGAAAATTAGGACTGGAGTGACGGTAATGGACAGTAAAATATAGCAAAAAGATGTGGGCGTGTGTAACCATATGGGGCTATTTAAAGTAATATATTTTTTTAGGTCAGATGCTTATCTCCATTACTGGTGAGAGTGGGAATAGCCAACGAAAATTAGGGCTGGAGTGACGGACGGCAATGGACAGTGCATAGTAAAATATAGCAAAAAGATTTGAGACTTTGTAACCAGCATAACACACTCGTCTTTCAGGTTGAAGAGTCCGAGGTTTTTCTAAGAATTGCCAGACTAGGCTCTTTCAGAACCAAATACAAGATTTTTGGCTCTTTTCTTAAAATCTTTGGCTCCCATATAACTGATTGGTTCTTTGATTTTTTTCTAGCTGTAACGGATTTTAGGTCAAAATTGACTGGTTTTTTATGCAAATAGTATTTATACCACTTAAACTGTGTGGTATTTGAAGTGATAGGGCTGCTGTAATTGGCATAGTGAACACCTATTAAAAAACGATCCCAAAACTGCAGCCATCCAACAGTTGTTCTTCTTGCTCTAATGTAGGCATAGAGGCTGATGACAATTATAAAACCATTGTATATCCTGTACCATGACAGTTCGTAGTCAATGTTTTGTCTTATGCGAAATCTTAACCCCAGTCGACCATTGACGGTTTCGGACAGCTGGTAGGATGTCAGTGCTAGATTACCAAAAAAGTCACCCTCGCTACGCCCCTGGATGGGACATAGACCTAGCCTGCTGATGACAGACAAGAACGCGTGGACACGACCTTTAATCCTAGAACTTTTACCAAAGGGAAGCAACGCAAGTTTTGTTTCAGTAAATTCAAAATAACAACTCGCGGTTACAAGAAGCTTTATGATGAAGTTTTTAAGATATCAAGTCTCCCTTACTAGCAAGACTAAGGCCATCATGTAAGGTAGCATTGACGACCATGGCAGCAGGTCAGATTTCATGGTGGTTTGGAAATGAAATGCTAAAGCAATGCATGAACTCGATCTTTTAACTTTTAGGTCAGCCAGTGTATTCAAATTAATTTGGTTTAGCTTTAACATCTTAAGAAACGCAAGGCTATGTGGATGGAACGGAATCGTTTGCCTCTGTGTGTATTATATATGTATATTTGTATATTCAGAATGACCCCCAAAAAAACTGCAAAACGTAAAATTTGTCAAAACCAGATTTCTTCCTGAAACACTTTTAGTGCAGTTAAAGATAAATATGTTGACAAAATGCATTAATTCTAAAGTGAACGCCCCAGACCATTGGTATCTATATTAATTTTGTTTTCTGAAGCGATCGTAAACTATGCCTTTCATATCTGTACATCTAAATGTTTCCCCTATTACGATGTTACTATGTCTTTCTGTCCATCTGATTGACTGTCCATTTGTCTGATTGTCTGACCTTTTATCTGCTGACGTGTCCGAAAAAAAAATCACCCTCGCTACGCCCCTGGAAGGGAGATAGACCTAGCCTGCTGATGACAGACAACAACGCGTGGGCACGACCTTTAATCCTAAAACTTTTACCAAAGGGAAGCAACGCTAAACCATTTATCCATTAGTTTGTAATGATTGTTACTATGCAAAATAAAGATCTAAATCTGAATTTTGATCACTTCAGATCAGTGAGCTACTGTTGTTGGGTCTCCAGTAAAAGTTCCACCCTCTTAACCCTTGTAAAGCGAGCGTCGAATAACCAATGCTCTACTCTTTAAATGGGGGCGTCGAATTTTTTTAGCTTGTTGGTGGTGAGGACGTTAGCGTCGAACAGTTATCAAGACAAGTCAGCTAAACAAAGAGCAGTAGGCATGGTATTTGTTGGTTTTCAAGCCGAAAGACTTGGGTCAACTATTCAATTTGCGAGACATCATGACAGAGGAGTATACATTAGACCACTTCCATCAGTTATCGACGAAGGTGCGCTGATGTGACGTCATTGACTTTACCCATACGGCTGAGTTTAGAGCAACAAGCCCTCAGAGTCTGACACCTCGATTTTTTCCGCTGTATTCATTATAAAGTCAAGATTCGTACTTTATCCATGTTCTCCTTCATAACACTGAACCGAGATCGTATCATCGAATGGAGTCAAGGTATAAATACGTTTCCACGTCACTGTTTAAATCCGCATATATACCTCGTTTAATCTGTCCGTCGATAAGGATATTCATAGGCGTTCATCTGCGGTACGTTTCAGTGCGTTTGGTAATCTATCGCCTCTAACTCTTTGTCTCTATCGCTTGATCAGTGGAAGCCGTAGACTACTATCAAACATCTAGAGCTACCCTCTGTGAAGATCGTCACTTTGCCATAATGATCCCATTCAACACAGGGAGTCAGTCTGGTTTCCAGCAATATATTTTGATCTCCTCCTACACGTCTTACCTTTGTTGGGAGTGATGGTGCAAATAGCAAAAAACCGGTAAAAAATATTTATGTTAAGACAAGTTGGTTTAAAGACTTCGGTGCAATTCCTGAACAATCCTTCCATTATTATAAAAAATAGATATTTATGAAAAAAACCTTGTACATTTATTTGTAAACATACTATTGCTATGATTTTAAGGAAAACAAACTGAACAGTCACAATTTGTCAGAGACGGAGCTAGAGCATTTCGCTATGCAGCAGTATTATTATTGTCAACAGCGAAACTGTATATTTTTTATCCTTCTTTTATTGAACCTCAGACAGTTTCGAAGTTAAATGATGATCCTGTTATTTGAACTTCATTTTCTATTAGTTAAACAAACGTTCCAAAATTTTGCACGAAGTTTTGATCATTGCCAAAGTTGTTTCGAGTGACGGCAGAGGAAATATTTCATTGGTTCACAGGAGGAAAATGACGGGGTAAGTCAGGAATTTACAGGTAGATATTAAGCTATTGGTTTTACTCACGAGATTTTTTGCACGCAGAACAGGAGCCGAGAATGAAACACTCTCAACGAGCTTACTATTTTATAACAACTCCTCTAGAGATGAGTTTCATGCAATTATTTGACGCCACGTATATTCTCTTTTTGATGCAGATTCATACCTAAAAGCATTTTTTATCAGAGTTAATAATCTGTTCCTCCGCAGGGTAGCCTGTTAAATATTCATGTATATGATATACGACAGTGGCGTATGCGAGAAGCAAAGATGCTGTGTGGTTGTGGAAAGAAGTTAATCGGAATACAGATACTGAATTGTGTTTCATCCTTCCCCATCTCGATTTCGAACATTGTTTTTGAAATGATATTCGTTCGGTAATCGGTAGTTTCCTTCGTTTTCGCTAGGAAAAAAAAATGGCAACTGACATTTTTTTCGATTGACGTTTGCCGAGGTCCGGTTTTGTCAACTTATCCCCACATCCTTCAAAACTTACACACTCTTCTTATTGGCCCAGAGGTACTTTATGCGATGGATATATTCTTACTGTTCCATACTTTCCTTTCTTCCCATCATCCCTCACCCCCTTCCCCTTTCCTCCCCGCCGCGATAGCAACAGTTATGGTACCCTGCCGCTCCCTACCACTGAACATAATATATTTGGGACGCCTTTGGTGGCAAGATTTACACAGCTGTACTGATAATGTATCTATTCTACTTGATCATCCAACTGAAATGGTATGATAATTACCAGTTACCAGCAGTGATTTGAACTTTTGTAATAATGTATTTGAAACGCCATAATGTTTATGCTTCTATGTATGAAAAATAGCATATTTTTTTACTGAGATGTACTTAATATTGAAAGCCAAATAGACAGATATAATTCAAAGGTTTTATTAGGCCTTAAGCCAACGTCATACGGTACACGAGTACAATCCACTGCAAAGACGCATACAGTCATGTTCCTCATGCACACTATTTGCTACTTATCTACAAGTTTCTCATCTAACTGACACTCAGTGCTTCAAGAATTAAACTAACACACACAAATAATCATGGCTTTACTGCTGTGATCACTCACTCTCTGGAGTGTGATGTCTCTCCGACCTCCCCGTAGAAGATTAACCCCCCCC
>JAWQUT010000065.1:1731324-1747702 GCA_033807755.1 Ellobium chinense | reverse complement strand
CCAATATGAATTTTTAGCTTATTCTACATACTTCATGTAGCAGTAGGAGTATTTAGTATACATGTATATTTCCATTCCATAGAAGGACATTTGATCTATATTATTTAAGACTTAAATTTCGCCTTTCACATAAAAATATGCTTTGAATCTGGTCTGTTTTGCCACAACCCCCGAATGGTGTATAATGCGTTTTGCCATGAAGCCCTTCATTTGCACTTACCATCTGCTGGCAGACATGCTAGAGGAACGACTGAGTGTGGCCGTGCGTGTGCGGGAAATCAGGGGTGTCCAACTTTTTCAGCTGAGGGGGTCACTTTTGTACTTCAGTCATCATAATTCAGCCATCATGTAAAGGTGATAATGTTCTAGGATGTGTATGTTTAATCATTGTGCATGGCACTGAGCTCTTCATGTAATCTATGAATCTGAAATTACTAAAAGATGATCGAATTTATCTAATAGTAATACAGTTCAACGAATCTGAACTGGTTTGTAAGTTTTTTAAACATCACCTTCTTACTGTGTCGCCCGTGAGCCATACCCAATCATTGACAATACAGTAGCTGTCAACAGTAGCTGGTTTTCCTCGCTGATAATCTGAAAGCCTACATTACAGATTCACAGATTCAGCGTTCCCAAAATCTACAATGTATTGCATCCAACGGCAGTGTCAAAAGAGGAACAAGACAAAACAAAAAATTGTCGAATAATCTGAGAGAAAAATAGATTACTGTCAGTGCTGTTACTCTTTCTTTTTGCGTGAGACCCTCTCGGCGAACGGCCTCCCAGGTTTTTTTCTTTTTGCCTTCTGTTTTCTGTGTTGATGAGAGGTTGATGTCTAGACGGCGCCGTGAACACTCAAATGATGAAGAGTCCGTGACGAATTGAGCCATAATTTATTTTCTTTAATGGGCAGAGTTTCCAAGATCGGAATCCTTTATTGCTTCCTTCAGATGAAGTAAGAGGAACGATATCTTAATAACTTCTGTTATTGTTGTTTTAATTAAAAGTGTCTCGCTGTACTGCCTTCGATTGTCATCATTGCTGCTTAATGATAACTTTATTGTGATATCTGACTTTGGCATTTTTACAGTAATGTGTGCAATTTGAGATGGCGGTGCTGGCAGAGACGAAGTGATACTTTTTTGTCTTTTTTTTTTTCAACGCCCATATGCCATAAGCACTGGCGGCTTTATTGAATCTGCTGATTGGCAGTGGTCAGATGGAAATGCTAGGTTACGCCTCTACCTCTATAGAATGTTCTACAATCCAAAGGAACCTTCCTGTCCAATATTTGGACTCTTACGGGACCATATTTTCGTCCATGGACTAGTAGTTGAGCACATGTTCAATACTTGTTGAAATAATCAGTCACCCAAACACATTACATTCAGTCAAGCTACTACGGTTCCATTTATCACTCCACTTGTGATGGATTAATCCAGGGCCGTAACTACCTCGCCACCGGAAAGGCAACAGCAACAACAACAACAACAACAACAACAACTACTACTACTACTACTACCATTATTACTATTACAACTTGCAAGGCAAAATAGAGGGTGGAAATATTATACGCTGCAAATGTAGTCTAGACTAGACACTGACATTTTGAAGAGAAAAAAAAATGTCCAGAAAACGAGTAAATCCATTTTCTTCCCGAGACACTAAAGTGGATAACGCTGTGGAAGTTGTGGATTTATTTTATCAGAAGACAATTATGCAATATGAGTTTCGGGAAAATTTAAAACTCTAGTTAAAAGATAGGCACTCTTACATCAGCGGCGACCATAGTGTTTACGCATATCTGGCCGACTTTACAACATTATTTATTGTTTTATGACATGACTTGCAACTGAGAATGGAACAGCTGGCCGTGTAACCCACACCTCAGATAATCAGACCAATAAATACGACGACAATGTTATATATAGAGTTTTTTTTATGACTCTGTGTTGACACAGTGCAGGCGTGTAGAGTGGATTTAAACTCTGTCTGGTATAACGAATGTAACTTGAGTTGTACTAGGTCCCTGTTTGCACCCAGACTTTTCTGTTCTTTAGTAAGGTCTTGGAAACACACATTTTCTCTCCCCTCCCACGTCCATCTCATCCATGTCTTTGGTGATTCCCTGAAAAAAAGAAACAGGAAAAAAGGAAACAGGAAAAAAAGAAAGTCGGCGATCTCTTTGATGGGACCTGACCGCTTCAGCTGACCAGAGTCAGTCAGACACAGTTATCACTTCAGAGACCGACTTTGTCGATTAGGCGACATAGAAAAGAATGAACTGATAACGCCTTTCTCCCCTAATTTCGATGGCAAAAATTATGTAAACGTAAAATGGCATACGTCTGTCGTAATATACGTAAGTCATTTCGAACCTTTGATATTGGGGACATTGATTTAAACTGAAGAGATCGTCACAAGACGTTCCCGGCGTCTCATAAACATCATCATCAACAACAACAACAATAAAAACCACTCCCGTGGTTACGGCTATGATCACTGTCTCCATAACAAAGAGAAAAAGTAACCATACCAATCTCCTCCATGACTATTTGCAAAAAAAAAAAAAAAACCTCAACAGTAACAATGCCAACACTATCAACTACAGCTAGTCTAATGTAATAATTGTAACAGTATCATCACCAACAGCACTGTATTTTACTTCCAATTATATTCTCGTTTGGCTTCTTATTTTACATTTGGCTCATGTTTCTTTTTTTCCTGTTTCTTTTTTTCCTGTTTCTTTTTTTCTTGTTTCTTTTTTTCTTGTTTCTTTATTTCCTGTTTCTTTTTTTCTTGTTTCTTTTTTCCCTGTTTCTTTTTTTCTTGTTTCCTTTTTTTCCTGTTTCTTTTTTTCTTGTTTTTTTTTTTCTTGTGACTTTTTTTTCTGTTTCTTTTTTTCCTGTTTCCTTTTTTCCAGTGACTTTTTTTCCGGGCACCGTCTTTGGTATCTGCCACTCTCTACTCTCTACTCATCTGGGCACAATGCAGGAAACAGCTGTTAACGTTTTTGTCATTTTTTTCCACTCAAGGGGGTAGGGTTTCGGGNGGGGGAGGGGGGGAGGGGGAAAGGAGGAGGGAGTCTACTGTGGCAGTTAGATCTTCTTTCTGTTGATGCCGCTGTTGATACTGGCATGAAGGGGCGGGACAGGAGGTCGATCTTAGAATTACTTTGAGAAATACGTGAACCACTACCACTACCACTACCACCACCACCACCAACAACAACAACAACAATAACAACAGCAGCAGTAGCTGTTGCAGCATCAACAACAATAATAACAACAACAACAACAACAAGAAACACCACAACAACACAAAATACAACAATAACAAAACAAACAACAACAACAATACTAACAACAATCTGAATAGCAGCAGAAACAGCAACAACAACACTAATAACAACAACAACACCAACAATAACAACAGTAACAACAACAATAACATGCTCCGTTCGGTTACATGTTTTAATGTTTTGAAGAGAAATTGATTATAACACTGAGATAAGTAAATGTGAGTGTAAATGGTCAGAGACCAAAGTCCAGCAGTCAGCAGGTGGAAGTTAACAATTCGTTCGGAATCTCTTGCCCAGGGGCGTAGCGTAATGGTAGTCAAATAGTCAATGACTACCGCTTGGAAAAAAAATGCTTCACACATTTCTTAAAAAGAACAGATGACTACCACAGTCGTACTGAAATAAGAAATGCCAGCTTTCATCGCCCTTTATGAATTAGCAGTTTAATAGTAGACTAAGAAAAAAAGACCTGCGCAAGCCACTCGAAATGATTGACTATAAAGGTCAACCCCTCGAGCTGCGCTTCGTGCACTCTACTATGTCAAAAGAATGACACTTGCACCCTGATTGAGCCCCAAGCGCAACTCAGCTGCTTAGCCAGTCTAGTAGTCATTTTGGATTTTGACTACGTACGTGAACTCGCATGCAGTTCCTTTTCTACTGTATTAGGCGCAAAAATCAGCATTTGCACCCAGACTGAGCCCCAGTTGTGCCCGCCAGCAGTGTTAAAATTTCCATGCCTGTAGGCAAAAATCGAAATGACTACGGAACACAATGAAAAACGTCAGATGAGTGATTTCCCCTCATTCATTCACCTACTTCGAATGGGGTCAGGCGTGTTATTGTAAACTAAGGTTTCAGTGTTGTCTCGATGCTTTTAACAGAGGCAAGATCGTAATTTAGATCAAGTGTAGAGCTAGATTTAGATCTAGTATATGTCTAGACCCTGCATAATTTGAAATGTTGTGTTTTCGACGGCATGCATTTAGTCAAGCCCCTCAGTAAACGTGGCTAATAACCGTTTCGGAAGCAGCCAACGTTTGCCTGCGCTGAGCACTCGATTAACATCTTACAACGACTAAAAGACTCCACGCGTTCAGCTATGAGCCAAACACGAACAAGAAACGTATTGTTATTTATGCAAGCATAGTTGATTGAAAAAGTGTCATTAAAATTCTCTTTTCCTTTTACGACACCATCCTTGATCATTTTACCACGCGAAGGAAAAAGGCATCAATCTTATCTACAAAGAGTAAACAAATAGTCGCTGAATTTTGCTGTTGTTGTTGTTGATGATGTTGTTGTTGTTGTTGACCTGCTTTAGGTAGTAAAGCAAATCTTGCTCTATAATATTGTGTTTCTCTGTTTCAAGCATCCTACCCTACCCCCCCCCCTTTAATGTAAATGTAGAGTGGCCCTAATCAATGTGCAAGTTTGACTACCTGATTTTAACCCCCGCGCTACGCCCCTGCTCTTGCCACGCTTAAGAATTATTTTGACAACTTAGCAAGCCTCTGATAATATTCTTAAAAGTTGGCATGTTGTCTGATTATAGCAATGGCCTTATAGGGAAATAAACAAACAAGTTAATTATTTGGTTTATTTGCTCTCTACAAAAACCCAACTCAGTCCTTAAACTGAAACGTATTTTCACAACAATGCACTCTGTTCGAATCTCGTCTATAATAAATGCCTCGTCCATAGGGTCCCAGTTCCCACGACAACACAAACAATAGTGAACACATGTTGAAATACATGTACACCCAGACGTGGCCATATAGACTTAATATTTAGAGGCGTAAAGGAACTTCCTTGTGGGAAGGTTGTGCAACAGAGAGTTGAAATCTTATTTCCGTTAAAAGACTAATGGCACACTTTGAGATGTGATATCTCAGTAGCTTATTTACCAAATTTCACTGAAACTCGGCACAAGGCTTGTGAATACTATAGTACAAAATATGAAATTTAACTGGACTTTTATTCATCCCATATGCAAATTGTTTTACACCCCATTTAGTGGAATTATAGTGATATATAAGATATATAATGGCTTATACATTACAGATAAACATACAACAGTATACGTTATACATATAAATACACAATGTTACAAATTAATTCCATAACAAAGTCATTGCTAGTCACCGCAGTGCAGAGCCCTGGTCCCCCCTCCCCCCCAGCTCAAATTCCATGTGCTCATGAGCACCTCAGTCGCGTGGGGAAAGAGAAGTTAATTATCATTTTCCAGGACCCCCACAATCTTTGTTTTAAAATTAATACAGTACTAAAATGTTGACCTATCATCTCTCAAAAACTCGCTACGCAGCTAAACAATTATAGTTTGTAGAGAAGCAAGCTGTTCATGTCTTTATCTTAAGATTTCTGAGCCAGTGACAGAGATAAAGGAACAGTGAACGTCTCGGTAGATCTCGGTAGGGTCTCTAAGCTCCAACTTCTGTCTGAAACGCACAGAAATCAGACCTTGTGTCACAGCTTAGGACTGGCAGTATGAGACTAAGGTTACATTTCAGAGATTACATTGTGTGAATAGCATCAATAGAGATTTAAGACATTACTACTGAACAATGATGATATCATGTTTTCTTTTGCTTTATTGTTTTTTTGTTGTTGTTTTTTTTGTCTCATCGACATTCCTCTGGATGCACCGTGGAGTAGCGCCTATAACGTACTACTCCCGAGTCGGCATTCCACTCTGTCTACATTTCCATTCTTAGGGAATAGAGAACTAAATGGACAGGGCAACACAATTCCCACAGGATGACCTCTCCCCTCCGACCTCCCAACATTATCCATGATTAGATTTATTGTTGAAAGGTCAAGGTGACATTGTGTTGAACAGACTTGTTCATGTCACACAAGATAAGCGGATCAGGAAGATTGGCGAGGAATAGGGAGAAGGGAGGGCGGAGAGGAGATGTTTGGTGGGGGAAGGGAAGAGGGAGTGGTTCATAACAGTTTTGGAGAAAACTTTTGTTTCAATAGATTGTTATCAATACCATATCTCTATTACCTGGCCCACTTAGATATAAAGGTTTGGGCCGGCCACGCTTTGCTTCAGACCGCAACGAGGTGTTCTACGGTTTACGTACTTTAAGTTCAAGTACAATACATACACAGACCAGACCCTGGTCTTGAGAATCAAATATTTTGATAGTGTTCAAAGGTAAAGTGTAGAAACTCTTACTATTAAACTGAGAGAGATAAATCCAAGCACTGAGTGACTGTGTTCCTTCCAGTCTTATACTCATCTTTAATCGTCAGGTTTCGGTCGTGTTCAAGAGATAATCCTGACAAAATGGCGTCTTTCACATTATTTTGTTGTAGAAAATGAAAACGGGTGAACTAGTAGTAGGTGTAAAACTTACATCTTGAGAGTCATCACTTCTGTGCTGTTTGGCTTCAAGACTGTGAAAACAAGTCTGACAGTGAGAGAATATTGCTGGCTGCCCCAGTCAAGATTACAAACAAGAAACCGACACAGTGTTGACCAACTATCTAGACACGACCCGAGTTTACTTGCGTAAGTATAAAAGATGGACTTTGTTTTATTCTCTCTCTCTCTCTCTCTCTCTCTCTCTCTCTCTCTCTCTCTCTTCTCTCTCTCTCTCTCTCTCTCTCTCTCTCTCTCTCTCTCTCTCTCTCTCTTTCATCCCATGTGCTCGCACTTTGCTATTCTTCTCTTTGCAATGGATGGGTCTTCTTCTTTATTTATGTTTATGTGTAGGGGGGGGNGGGGGGGGGGGACGGGGGTGGAGGCAAAATGAGATGGGAGAGGGAGGAGTAAAGATAACAGAAACGTAGATTAGAGATGAGGTCCAGAGCTGTATGTCCCCACTGGTGTTTCTCCTTTTGTATGGATGCAGCTAACCAGCATCTTGCTCTTGGTGGATCATGGCTGTAGACTGTACAGGACTCTGGAATATCTAATAAAATCATGAGAAATTTCCTCTAGGGTTCCCATGTTTGAAAAATTCTCAAAATCAACAACAACAACAACAACAACAACAAAAACAACAACAACAACAACAACAACCACAACAGTAACAACAACAACGCAACAACAACAACAACAAGGACCAGTTCTCATAACAATATTATGGACATATTTAAATATTATAAAGGTGGTCCATTAATTGATTTGGAACTTCTCGTCCACGAGTCAATCAGAGTGAAAATTTGCCAAGTATTTGTTCATTTCATGCACTAAACAGTTTTGAGTGATGACTTTAATTAAACGTATGCCATGTAAAAATGTAAGACTAGACCACGTAGAAACATTATAGACATTTTTCTAAACACATTCTGTGACAACCCTAGCTCAACACACTTCTGCTCCCCATTCCCCCTTCTTACCCAGCAAAGGATCTCAATACCACGCTACTAGAGTGTGGACATCATGTTGTTGTGCTATCTGAGCTTGTGTCTGTCCATTTACCTCAGAACTGTCAGTTGGAAGGATTTCCAAAGACGCCTAGGATCCTATATATATAAAAGATCACCAGCAATGTATTTTACTAACCGTGGAAACTTGAAATTCATTTCTAAGAATTCTGGTAACCAAGAAAGCAAAAATGCAACATTTTTTCCCTCCCTCCCTCTCTCCTACCTAACCGTATCATCTGAGACAATGACACAGCCAAGGTTATTTAATTTGGCATAAAGGGAGTGGGGGAATGAGGGGATGGGGTCATCAAACTGGGGACAGAGTAACAATAGTAACATTTGATTCCATCACACATAGATCTACAGTGAGGGTATAGTCTATCAGTCATAGAAACATCTGAGTCCGTCACACATGGATCTACAGTAATAATATACGCTGTATTATCATAGAAACAAATGAGCTGAATCCCGGAAAACAAGGTTAGTTGCCATTTCTTGACATGAACAATGTCAGGTGACAGTTGTCAGCTCTATACTGATGAAGAGGTAACATTCACGTGTATCAAATTATGTGACAGCTGATTGGTTGGCAGCAGTTGCTCGCGTTTAAGATAGTAAAATTTCCAGCCGTCAAGAACTGCTGAAATATGTGAATGGAAGAACCATGTTCTGTTCTTCAACTTTTTCATACTCATACTCCCAATTCACAGTAAGAATAAAACATTCAAAATTATTGGCACTGACCATTATTTCTACTATTTGAGAGCTTGCGCATTAACGATGTGATCTCTTCTCATCGTAAGAATTACATTAGTGCACTGGTGCTGAATGCATCCTTAATAAAGTTCAACATGCAGGGTTATTGCCCATCTTACGATAATAAAGGATCCCATCGGCATGCGCAAGCTCTTAGTTACCGGAAGTAATACGTTAGAGGTCAGATAATCTTAAATATTCCCACGTTCATATTACGTGTTTGATGATTTTTTTGAAGTGACATCAGTTCAGCCAAAGTTGACATTTTCTTAGGAAGAATAGGCATTGGTGGATCAGCCACCTCTACTCCACTGAAGGGGTAGAGGTGGCTGATCCCAGGCTCTCTCACCGGACTTAATGGATTCATTATTTGTTTATTGTCATAACCAGCGTGAATAGACAGTGGGAGCTTCTATTTTTAAAAAAAATAGGCTGTGGTAGTACATGAGCTTTGGACTTTAGATAATATCATATCAGTGCAGTGAGATACCTGGGACGAATGTTTACCTGTTGGATGAAACTGTACATTGCTAACCTATCCTGTTACGGGAAATTTGCTAGTGTGTCTATCTGGACACAAACTTAAGGTAGGATTTTTGGAACAGAGGGNGGAGGGGGTGAGGAGAGATGACAGTTCAGCATGTGACACAAGCTGCTCTTGGAAAGATCGCTCCAGTTCTCACTGTCTTCACCTCTGTGACAGAATCTAAGCTGTCAGAAACTGATACAAAGACTGTTGATCTGGATGAGTGAGTCAGTTAGGTATTTTCAGCTCCAACACGTGACCTAGGAAATCTTGTTCACACGTTGGTTTGCTTACATGCTCTGCTCATGTATGACTACTCGTCACTTATCAAAATATCCTAGCAATCCCTAGATCATGTGGTGTAACTGACCCGTCTGAAAATACCTCATTTCAGTAAGTCTGTAGTAAAATTCTGAAAATATAACATGGTTATCCAAGAAACGTAACAAGCGTGCAAAAAGTCAAGTGGTATATTTCACACACTTATCACGGTTGTCTTTTGAATGATATGCGTAAAGTCACTGAATTAATAACTACTTTATTTGTGTTGAAGTCTCAAAATAGCAGCCTTGTTCGTTTTGGTATCAAAGGCCATTTATTTTAATTCCTTTTTTTTTTCTTTTCAATCTGCTTCTCCACAAGGAGTTTAACAATTTTACGAAGTGCACAGCCTATTTTAGAGAGAAATCTTCAGAATACAACCCTGTGACTTTCGGTCACACAGTTTGCATTTGTTTATTATTCCAGTATTATTTTTATGACCCTACAGTCGTGTGTGTCGTTAATTCGACCCCAGGAACCGTAAATTTCGCTTTGCCAAATGCATTGTACTGGAAAGCTTTTTCCCCTATATACATTAAAGTTGTCATTTTTTTTGTCAGTGAAAGTAAAACTATGCGATTTTAGCCATTGGGATAAGGGAATGAGAAAAGGTAATCAACTGGTCATTTTGTAACTGATATTCTGTGGCTTTAAATGATAGATTTAATTGTACCTTCCCTCTTTCTCTTTTAGCTCAATGTCATATTGTCTCATACGTGCCTTCCTTCCTTTCCTGCCCTCCGTCTTCTCTCCTTCCATTGTTCAGTCATTCATTTATCTTTACTTAGATACACTACAGCTTCCAGGAAAGGTTTTTGCCCAAACACAGCAAGACCTCTAAAAAAGTCTTTAGTCTTGACCCAGCTTAGTCCAGATTTAGATTCTAGATCTAGACTAACTCTAGATCAAGTCAGTCTGAAAAGAGGTAGATCTATAGAATCTTAAGCAATACTTAGAATAACATCAAGGGCTAGACTAGTGCATTGTGGACACTTTCGTTTCTTCTCGCTGTTTTCAAGAAATACCAAGACTGAGTTTAAGCCTGGACAAGATTTGGCTAGAATCTAGACGTCTACTACTTCTATACACTTTATATGGATCTTTGACAGTAATTTGTTGTTTTTTCTCTTTCTGCAGATACAAGATTTAGACCTGCGTAGAGGAAACGTGGGTGAATGTTATAGATCAAGATCTAGGTCTAAATTACAATCACAGGCTAATCTTACTTAGATCTATGACCTGTTAAATCTAGTAATTAAACTAGGCTAAACAAGTCAACTTACTCATCATTCTAGACTAAACTGAAACTGTAACGAATATTTCCTGCCAGATTTGATGATGATGATCATGTTGATGATGATGATGATGATGATGATGATGACAATGATGGTTTTGGCGATCCGGGTTGTGATACTAGTATTGGTGATGATGTGGAGATGGTGGTTGCTCTGGTGATAGTATATGTGATAATATATGTGGTAAAGAACGTTTGTATTAATTATTACCAGCCACACCACAAGATTCAACCAATGAGATGACGGACACGATGAAGATGGCTGCTTTAATGAAGAAAGACCAAGGTTGGTATAATATATATATATTTGGATTTCATTATGTCTTGTTGTGATAAAACGTGTTGTTGATATTTGTCATTTTATTATTTTGCTGTGCTATGTCCATAAAGTCTGCTGGTGTATGCTGGTGTAAGTTTCACAAATTTATTAGATCTAGGCCAAAGGACAGTCACAGCATATGCATAATAGAATATACTTTCAGAAATATTCAGTCTTACTTCTAGATTTCTCCTCGGCTTTTAATGCTATTCAGCCCCATCTCATTATTTAAAAAATTGCAAGATCTGAATGTAACAGAACATCTTCTGAAGTGGACTCTTGAATTTCTAATAGCATGTCCACATTACGTTAAACTGAATGAAGGAAAATCATAATTAATAACTCCCAATACAGGTGCGCCCCAAGGATGTGGATTATCACCTGTCATGTATACCACCTATACCAACGCTTGCCGAAGTTGCTTCGATAACATCCCAATAATTAAATTTGCAGACGACACATCTATTGTTGGCCTCATATCAAGCAACGAAGAAAATTATTTTAATCAGATTACAAAGTTTACTCAATGATGTGAAGACAATTTCCAACTTCTGAATTTAAGTAAGACCAATGAAACAGTATTGATTTTCGTGTGAAAAAGAGTCCTGTAACCCCTTTGACGATCAATGATCAAAATATGGAAATTGTTGAAATATATAAATACTTTGGCGTCACTGTTGACAACAGACTTTCGTAGCACCACTATATTGAAGAAATAAATAAGAAAGCAAACCAGCACCTATATTTTATTCGCAGGCTCAGATATTTTAAGGTACACAATTGTCTCATCCAGTTGTTCTATACCTCAACCCTTCAAAGTATATTTACTTTTGGTGCAACATGCTGAGCCAACAACATCACAAACAGAGATAAGAACAAGGTGAATCGCATTATCAAAAAGGCAGATAAAAATAATAAATACCACCTTACTATAATAATATATTGATGAGCTATACGTGAACACAAATAAAAATCCTCTCTGACATGAACGTCCCCTCTTCTATAAAAGTATAAAACATCAGTACGAAGTGGCGGCAGGCTTTTGTCTCACTCGAGTAGAACAGGTAGATACCGAAATTTCTTTGTGAAACACTCAGTCTGAGTGGTGCGAGACTCTCCGACACAGTGAATAAACAAAAAAAATGTATTGTACAAATTGAAAATTCCATGTGAAGCACATTGCACATTAATATGCTTTATTGAGTGAGATAACACGGAGTCGAAGTGAGTGAGTGAGTGAGTGAGTGAGTGGTTTTTCTGTTGTGATGATGTTCGCGAACTATTATATATGTCATGATTCTGGAAGTCTGGGTGTGTGCGAAGAGTGTTATTGTCTTTTGGTTACAGACCTGTAATGGGATTGGACCTTTCTTTCCTCTATGGGCTATATTAACATTTTGAGCTGCCCTCTNCATCCCAATAATTAAATTTGCAGACGACACATCTATTGTTGGCCTCATATCAAGCAACGAAGAAAATTATTTTAATCAGATTACAAAGTTTACTCAATGGTGTGATGACAAATTCCAACTTCTGAATTTAAGTAAGACCTAGGAAATAGTATTGATTTTCGTGTGAAAAAGAGTCCTGTAACCCCTCTGACGATCAATGATCAAATAGGGAAATTGTTGAAAAATATAAATACTTAGGCGTCACTGTTGACAACAGACTTCCGTGGCACCACCATATTGATGAGATAAATAAGAAAGCAAACCAGCGTCTATATTTTATTCGCAGGCTCAGATATTTTAAGGTACACAATTGTCTCATCCAGTTGTTCTATACCTCAACCCTTCAAAGTATATTTACTTTTGGTGCAACATTTTGCTGAGCCAACAACATCACACACAGAGATAAGAACAAGGTGAATCGCATTATTAAAAAAGCAGAAAAAATAATAAATATGTACCACCTTACTATCTATTGATGAGCTATACGTGAAAACAACCATTGATAAAGTATAGAAAATCCTCTCTGACATGAACGTCCCCTCTTCTATAAAAATACAAAACATCAGAACGAAGTGGCGGCAGGCTTTTGTCTCACTCGAGTAGAACAGAGAGATACCGAAATTTCTTTGTGAAACACTCAGTCCGAGTGGTGCGAGATTCTCCGTCACAGTGATAAACATAAAAAAAAAATGTGTTGTACAAATTGGAAATCCCATGTGAATCACAGTGCACTTTATGCTTTATTGAGTGAGAGGGCAGGGAGTTGAAATGAGTGAGTGAGTGGTTTTTCGGTTGTGATGATGATCGCGAACTTTTATTTATGTCATGATTCTGGAAGTCTGGGTGTGTGCACAGAGTGTTATTGTCTTTTGCTATATTGTGATCTCGTATTACACTGTTATTACTATTACTGTTTACGTGTGTACTGCAATCAAGCCAAATTTCCATGTTATGGATAATAAAGTTATTCTTATCTTATCTTATCTTATCTTATCTTATCTTATCTTATCCTATCTTATCTTATCTTATAGATACTAAATCAGTTTCTCTCGCCTTCTTTCACTTGTTCTGAGTGTCTTTGTTGTAAATATGACTATTAATAACAAGTGGTTTATCTTCATTCAGTATCTTGTTTATGTTATTGTTGTTGTTATCGTTATGTGTTGTGTTTTATAGTTTACTGCGATGTGTCATTGTAAGGTGACATGTAGGAAGAAGTCAGTGGTAGATGTTTTTTAATTTGAATAACTATAAATGTGACAATGATAATGAAGGCGATGATGGTAATTTTTATCTCCCTACCAGGGTACCACGAGACAGAGGTGAGTTTTGGAGGTGAAACTGATCTTAAAAAATCTGCAATTATATGTATGAAGAACCCAAACCACACTAAGTTCATACCGGTGAGAGCGTTCAACATAGAGCACCTACCCCCTGAATACCGTGACAGCGATATTGTGGACTACATCAGAGCTTGGGCAGACCTAACTTGTCGTGTGTCAGTGAACAAGATAAGTGAGAATAGACCTGAATTCTTTCCTGATACTGACAAACGTTTTCCCTACCATCGAGACAGAGGAAAGAGCGGCGTGTTGATGACAGGAACTGGGTGGGTGAGTAATGCGGTGCTGTATAACAGAAACTGTGAATGTGTGGAATGTGTTGAACTAGATCCAGCCACAGGGAAGAAGGAGTGGGGTGAAGTGTGGATAAAGACAGCAGCTCATGTTGTGTGCGATAACAAAGAGGCTGCACGCACGAGCTGTGAGTTTTTCTACGATGACGGTAACACGGATGTGAGCAAAGTTCCCAAACTCACTGGGGGAAAAGTTGATAAATGTGATAAATGTGACATCAAGGGAGACTACTGTGAGATGAAATTTACGACACATGACGTGGAACTGGTGAAGAAACTATACAACATGTACGATCGCTGTCAGGGTCTAGAGGATACACTGTATGTAAGGTACTATGGGAACAACGTTGAGATGTTTACATCACGTGACTCGTACTTTCTCAAAAGACTGTCTGTCTGTGTGTCACACCCTCACGGGTGTGCTAAACTAATTTCTTTAGGGCAAGTGACACACAGACAGACAAGAGGCATTGAAAAAGATAGGAGTGGACGGGTTAGAGAGTATACCCAGTACACGTACAACACTCCTACATGTCCCGGGTCTAGCGGGGCCCATGTCTTCATACCGGGATGTACAGAGTGGTGGTGGATGGTAACTCCAGGTTTACGCCACGTCCACAGTAAGGGAAAGCCTGGTAATGTCAACATGAGTGCTGTTATGATGGAGGAATTCCTACTTCCCGCCTACTGATCTCTGTACAGGTAAACAAGCAACCTGATGTCTGATACACAACGTTCTACACCATGCTACATCATCCACATCATCATCTTCATCCTCTTCTTCCTCCTCATCATCACCAACACCAACACCACCAGCAACAACAATTTTTTATCATGTATTTTTGGTAATCATCTTTTCACCACCATCGACGGCAACATTTTCACCACCAACAACACCATGATGTTCTGTTCGATATGTTTTTTCGATAGCATCGACCTCAGTGGCATCTACTGTGTTGATTAAAGTAGGTTTAGATTATCAACAATCAGCAACAACGCAACAACATCACTACCATCATCATCACAACAAACANGGCAAGTGACACACAGACAGACAAGAGGCATTGAAAAAGATAGGAGTGGACGGGTTAGAGAGTATACCCAGTACACGTACAACACTCCTACATGTCCCGGGTCTAGCGGGGCCCATGTCTTCATACCGGGATGTACAGAGTGGTGGTGGATGGTAACTCCAGGTTTACGCCACGTCCACAGTAAGGGAAAGCCTGGTAATGTCAACATGAGTGCTGTTATGATGGAGGAATTCCTACTTCCCGCCTACTGATCTCTGTACAGGTAAACAAGCAACCTGATGTCTGATACACAACGTTCTACACCATGCTACATCATCCACATCATCATCTTCATCCTCTTCTTCCTCCTCATCATCACCAACACCACCACCACCAGCAACAACAATTTTTTACCATGTATTTTTTGGTAATCATCTTTTCAGCCTTATCAAGTGAGTAAAGTTGGGAAAGTTTAAGATTTTTTTTATTCGACAATAACCTCTACATCACCACCATCGACGGCAACATTTTCACCACCAACAACACCATGATGTTCGATGTGTTTTTTTCGATAGCATCGACCTCAGTGGCATCTACTGTGTTGATTAAAGTAGGTTTAGATTATCAACAATCAGCAACAACGCAACAACATCACTACCATCATCACCACAACAAACAATAAGTGAAAATGTTTCCTTACTTTCTCCCTCTGTCATGTTTAACATCATCAGTTGATTCAAGTCATCTACACTAGCAACTTTTAACAACAACAACAACAACAACAACAACAACAACAACAACAACGATGGCAACAACAACAATTTAAAATGATTCAGGATTCACTATCTGGTAAGCTGGTGGAAAGGAAGTTTTTATTTCCTTTACTCTTATGCTTCAGTGCATTTGTTACTGAGTGCTGCGAGAGGGGAGGGGAAAGGGGAAAGGAAGGGGAGAGAGACGGGTTTTGTGTCGGGNGGGGGGGGGTGAGGAGGGGGTAGGTGTAGGAGCAGATTTTCTATTATATGAAAATACAAGGAAACATTACCATCGTAGTAGATGTATCTATTTAGTCTGGGTATAAATCTATTTGTGCACATAGTGGGGTCTGGTTCGAGACAGGGGTTTGGGAGGAGAGGGGGGGGGAGCGGAAGAGGAGGGGTAGTGAGGTGACTTGGGGATCGGGGTAAAAATTACTGAGGAAACATTACTGCTGTAGTAGATGGTGTAGACCTTAATCTGTTTATTCTAGCTGTAGATCTGATACTGTAGTTCACGTGGACGGGGTAGAGAAGGATGGGAGGAGGAGGAGGGAAGATTTCTGAGAAACACGACTGAGGGGATCGGAGAAGGTGGA
>JAWQUT010000065.1:1689044-1722602 GCA_033807755.1 Ellobium chinense | reverse complement strand
TATATATATATACATCAAAGTGGACAACAAAACTGCCCAACTAAACAGAGCGATGCATGAAATGTCCAACCCATAGCTCATTTCACGAAGTGTCCAGTTTGTTTGCCCAGTTCTTGAAATGAGCAGTGCTACGTTAGATATAATATGAGTCTGGGAATCCTATTCACAATACAAGTTGTTACGAATCAAATAATGGGGTAAAAAGTGAGTAAACAGTCTCTATGTAGGCCTACATCCTCGGCATTAATGTAACAAGAACGTGACGTGAACTGTTTAGGTTTTTTTCGAACTAGTAATAGATCACAGTCATAAGCAGATTGCCTATCATAGAGACAGGGGCGTAGCGTCCATGTAATCTATGAATCTGAGATTACCAGTTCATAATAGCCATTATACATTCATTATATAGTTTCCATCTAATACAATTTTACTAATGCTGAGTGCTTTCTAAAATGTTCAAATATCTTCACCGTTTTACATGTATTACACTTGCGTACCATTTACAAGCGTTGGCGTACAATCTTGTCAACACTACTTAAGTTTTTTGCAGTACTAATCTGTGACCCGGTACTCGTCTCGCAGATTCTCCAGCCCCATACGCACAGTGTACTGCATTCGAAGGAAACGTCAATAGAAAAACCATTTAAAAAAAGAGATCAGTAATCTGAGAGAAAAATTTGATTATCCTCTACGCAAACTGCATTCCCATCCCAATCCCCCCACTTTTTTGTTTTTTGACGTGCCGCGAAGACGTCAAGAACTCAGTTGCCAGTTTTTATCAAATGGGAGCCAAATCACAACCGAAAAAGTACCAAAATATAGCACCGAACGGCGGCCTGGGTCAAGATTTGACATAAGATCAGAAATTAATGACGACTTATGTTTGTAATGGATATACACTGGTATTATACTTATCATAAACATTTCTATTTCTACAGATATTAGAGCAATGTAAGATCTGACCTTTCAAATAAATGGAAACATTTTTTAGAAAGATCCTCAATTCGTGCTCATCAGGCGACAGAAGTACCAAGCAGTTTGATAGAAGTACATGTAAACTATGAGTGTTTCTAAACGAAATTAGTAACTGTTGATGTACAGTCGGTTAGAGTTAAAAATGAACCAAAGAGCCAATCAGTTATTTGAGAACTACGTACTTTAAATAGCCAAAAATCTGATAATTGGTTCCGAGAGAACCAAATTTGGCAACCCTGTTCCAGAGTTTTTTCTTCCTTTTATTTTTCTCCCGAGGACTAGAGAAAACGGCACCGTAAACATTAAAATATTGCAGAGCTCATGATGATCACAATAGCATTAGTTCATTTTGCTTAAACATGAATAATTTCTAAGACCATTAACCTTACAGCTTCTTTTAGTGGGAGCAAGAAAAGAGACCTCAGTACCTTTTACATTAAGTGTCTCATCCTGCTCTGTTTGATTGGTGTCAACGCTTCTTCACGACAACTTTATTATGATACTGTACATGATATTTTTACCGCATTTTGAATACCGTACTTTGAGGTGACGGTCTTGAGGGAGACTGGAAGCTTTGCTTTTTTGTTTTTGTCTTATTTTTACACGAATACCGACAGCAGTGCTGGTTTTAGGCTAATTTGCAATCTGCTATATCGAAACTGAGGGAGTCTTATTCAGGTCAGTTCTGTAGTCTACGTACCGACGTTGTTACCAGTCTGATGTAAGTGGTATGGATGCTCAGTAAGCTAATTTATAAAGACTGACTNTCTCTCCTGAAAAACTCGCTCATATGAGATAGGTGGGCTGTCTATGACTGTGACAACAACAACTTGCTGAACCATTTTTTTCCTTTTTAGGTATTGTTTACAGAGCATCTCTATCCATAAAGTTAACTTCTGTTAGTACTGCACAAGCGCACCATTCACCAAATTGAACATTTGCTTAATCGCAACTTTTTTTTTTTCCTGACAACAATACATGCGTGCGCATTCTACTATGAAAGTCAGTTAATGATAAAGGCATAGGGAGGATGACATTTTGAAGCAGTCGTGGAGAGAGTGCAATTGATCACGTATTATGTGATAAATCCATGTTGTCTTTGATAAGTACTTTCGAAGTGGGAGAGAGGTGTGTCTTCTCAGATCATGCGCAAGTTACTTTTAGTATTAAGTGTTCTGTAGATGAATGTCACCGTGATAGCAGAAACAGAAGTGTGGGATCGAGAGTAAGATGGAGAGAGAGTAAGAAGGATGAATACTGTACCAATATCACTTCAGATGAGGTAGTGGATCAGTTTGAAGGTTTGATAGTTCTGGATGGTAATATGGAAGCTAATGTGATTGATGAGTGTTTAGGACAATTTAATAAGATTTTAAATGAAGCAAGTGGGGGTCAGAAAAGATTTGATACGCCTTTCAGTAGCACAATAGGTGAGCGACGAGATATTGCAGGTTGGTACGATAGTGCGTGCAAAAGTAAGCGTGCAGATTTTCAGGTAGCATGTGGAAAGTTTAGAGAGAGTGGGTTGGAGGAGGATAGAAAGTACATGTGTAGAGCTTGAACTGTTTATAGAAGAGTATGCCGTATTAAAAAACGTGAACTTAAAAGAAAGAATGCTATGGAGTTATCTGATCTTAGCAAGAGTAACCCCAGACTGTTTTGGAAAAAGGTAAAACCGGCGAAGTGGAACTTCAAAACCGAAAGTGAGTTTAATTTCTATAAACATTTTAAGCAATTGGGAAACAGGGAAACATGTCTGGTAGCAGGGATGGTTACCGAAATTGAAGACTGGAAACAAAGAGGGATTGGGAAGGTGGTGGATGAGTTGGAGTAGTTGGACTCTGAGACTGACTTTGATGAGCTGGAATTAGCTATTCAATACTAAGCAAAGAAAAAGTTGTAGGCTATGACTGCTTTCTGAATGAGTTCATTGTACGTGGGGGTTTAGCCGTTAAACATACTTTATTGTACCTGTTTAATAATGCACTGGAACTGGAATATTTTCCTGAGATTTGGTGTGTAGGAACCATTATCCCTATCTATAAAAGTGGAGACAAGGGAGATTCCAACAACTATAGAGGTATTACACTGAAGAGCTGTCCGGGCAAGCTGTTTTACAAACATTCTTAATAACAGACTTGGATCATGGACGGAGACAGAGAATTTTACAATGGGGTACAATATGGGTTTAGAAAACAGAGGGGTACGATCGATTGTATCTTTATTCTTCATGGAGTAATCGAGGATGTTATGTCTAGGAGAAAATGGATATTTTGCGCCTTCCTCAATTACGAAAAGGCTTACGATTACTTAGACAGGGCGGCAATGTGGTACAAGATAGCGGAGCAGGGAGTTAGCTCAAAACTTATAAGACTTTTACAGAATATGTATTCTAAATCAACTGCGGGTGGGAGGAACAGGACAAGCTGGCGGTAAGGAGGGGGTTGATTGTTATGATATACAGGAGGAAGAGGACTTTTTTGTGTCCAGAACTGGCCTATTACAGGGAGAAAGTACCTCGCCTTTCCTTTTCGATTTATTTGTAAATGATTTGGAAAAAATAGACAGTAACAATGACAGAATGTATGGGGAAACTTCTCATGTTTGCAGACGATATGGCGCTGGTAAGTGAGACTGGGAAAGGATTACAATGAGCCCTCGATGTGGTAAAAGATTATTGCTCAAAGTGGGGTCTGACAGTTAATACCAAGAAGACTAAAGTTGTGGTATTTAGAAAGAGTGGGGAAAAAGTGTAAAATTGATATCTGGAAATATAACGATGTAGAGTTAGAAACTGTTAGTTATTTCAGGTACTTGGGATTTACCTTGTCTAGCTCAGCGTCTTTCTCTCAAGGCATAAAGGTACTGGTAGATTCGGCACAGAGAGCAGGCCATTATTTGGATTAAAATCATTTATAGCAAAAAATTCTGAAATTGCACCGGATATTCAACTCCAGCTGTTCAGTTCTGTAGTCGCGCCTGTCCTAAATTACGTTTGCGAGGTCTGGGGATTCTGTAAAGCAGACCCTATAGAAAAATTTCACTTGAATTTCTTGAAGTCTGTTCTTGGTGTGAGGAGGAGCACCCCTGATTGTTTCGTATATGGAGAATTTGGGGGGTGTTTCCCGTGATTATCGATAGACGAATCGTAAAATACTGGTTAACAATTATCCGGGAAAGTTTTGATGAGAATAACCTAGTGAATAATGTATACAAAGAATTATACAAAATGTCAATTTCAGATCCAGAGATGGTATCGTGGACAACGCTGGTTAAAGGCCTTTTATCCCGTAATGGCTCCGCATATGTATGGATGGAACAGAATGTTGAACATGTAAACGTATTTCTATCTAAGTTAAAACACGTTTAACAGACTGGTATAGACAGGAATGGAGGGAGGCAGTGATAGCAAGTAGTAATAATAGATTGTATAAACACATCAAATCAGACCTGGGATATGAAAGTTACTTAAACGTCTGTCATTGCAAAGCAAGAAGAATGGCTCTTACTAAGATCAGACTAAGCTCACATACATTTATGGTGGAGAGGGGGGAGGTGGCAGAGATCTAACTTAGACCATATAAATAGAAAATGTAGCTTAAATGATATAGAGGATGAGTTCCATTGTCTGATAGTATGTCCACGATTTAAGGAATTTAGGAAAAAACTACTCCCGGGGTATTTAAAGGTTAAACCAAATATGTATAGACTAGTAAAATACTTTAAAAGTGAATGGGGTGAAGACATACGAAGACTGAGTAATTTATGCTTCGGAATATTGAAGAGTGACAAGCAGAGAGTGTAGTTTGAGAGAGTGAGTGATTACAGCAGTAATGCCATGATTTATGTGTCACTTTAACTCTCGAAAGTCTGGGTGTCAGGTAGATGAGAAAGTGGTAGATGAGTGGCAATAATGTGCATGAGGAACACGGTATATGACTTTGCAATGGATTGTACTGTATTGTAATGCATTATGTTGGCCTATGGCCTAATAAAACCTTTGAACTTGTTAATAATGACTCATCCTTTTAATAGAAAACATCTCAGAGAGGACGAGAGAATGGAAGAAGGGGGCAAAAAGAGCAAAACAGGCGGGAAAAGGTAGACCTAGATCCTGGAGAAAAAGAAAAGGAGAGGAAAAAAATAAGATACCATAAGAACTGAAGGATGCTGCCTGCGGCAAAAGAAATAGATATGAACAAATAAACTAGAAATAGCACTATACATAGTTTTGGAGTAATCAACTGCAGATTTTAAAACGAGAGCGGAAGAAGGAAAGATGTGAAAACAGAATGAACCACGGTAGCAGGACCTCGCAAACTAGACTCCAGTGACCAGATTTTAGTTTCGAGTTTGGAAAATGTTCTTGTTCGTGATAGGCTCCCGGTAGAAAGTCTGGGACTGAAGACCTGAACAGGCAGGTTTTTCAAGGTCCTCTGTACACAGGTAAGAACGATAAGAGGTGGGCTAGCAAAGACAGGTAGATTAACAGGGAGTATTAATTTTGCAATGAATACATAGCCCACGAGGTGGAAATAATAATTCCAAAATAAAATCTGTGTTCTGCAATGTTGGGGCATGGGAGGTTACTTCCAATTCATTGTGTACATTTTAAATCTAGAGTAAGTTCCCTTGCAAATCACGGCGACAACACAACAGCTGATCGTTGATCGATCTGTAAACCTATAACCTGTCAAAATCGAAACATTTGATTCAAGTTTGTTGTAGACCTTCTTTTGATGCCTGAGCTGTTGTGAGCGTGCTCAAAACTTATTGAAATTTAGCCTGCCATTTCAGTCTGTCTTTGTGTAGGGGTCCGAAAACCGCAGACTTCGACAACTGTAGTCTAAATCTACTGCCACCACCATGCACCAGTGCCATACTTGAATGACTCTCTACCGACGTCTGCTAGCCTAGTCAAGTCCTGACTAGACCTTTGTCAGGATCAGAACCTAAATCAGGAAGTAAATTGCTGACGCAACCGGGAATTTCCGCAGTGGAACTCAGTAGGTCCGTGATAAGACCGGGAAGGTAAGTTTTAGTTTATCTGCAAAAGCAGATGGTGAAAGTGAACAGGTAGAGGTGAAATAATCCAGACTTGTCTAGATCTATCTAGACTAATCAATATCTAAACTAAGTAGACTAGACTAGTCACATTTTATTTTTCCAGGAATGCTGTGTCTAATTAGTCTACACTCTATTGTTGTAGTTTCTTTAAATTTTGGTTTGGTTTGATAATAATATTCTGGATGCCAGATCTGTTCATGAATATCAGATTCAGGAGCTGACTTCTTATTTCATTATTTAGTAAACTCAAACAAATGTGAGTTGCCTTTTGTTTATTTTCTTGGTTAAAAAGAAACATTCCAATAGAAACAAGTCAAGCCTATAGCTGTAAACTGGTAAAAGTAGAAGCAGCTTTAATAAGTACCAGAATGTGTGGCAGCCTACCATTTTGAGGCCGTTGCTCCGCCTCAGTGTGGTTTGTTAATGGAATACATGGGACTATCAAAGGAATAGCCAACCTGCCCTTTTCATGTTTTTTTTTTGTTGTAGATCAAATGCCCTAATGATAACCAAGTTTTTAGGTATAGATGTCTACTACCAGTTATCATGTTATGTATGGCAGGCACCTTGTGATCTGAGAGTGAGAGATGCATTGTTATCGTTTTCTGTCACTATTAAAGCAACATTCGTTCAAATTTAGGAAGAGTGATTACTTTTTCTGCATGACCTTTTTTTCCTAAAAAAATTTGACATTTTGCATTTTTTTCAAGCATACTAGACTAGTTTATACTTGTCATAAATCCTTCCTCGCTGCCCGAGAAGGCTTGGGTCTCCTGTGTGTTGTAATGGTCTGCAAGCTAGCTGGAGCATAAAAAAAAATCTGTTTAAGAGGAAAATGAGATGGGCACAGCCTCTAGCTCAGGGAATAACAGGGTTTGTTTGGTCTTATGTAGTTTGATTTGACATTCACATAGAACGACAGACACCGGCATTTCATAGATGGTAGGGTACAGGAGTACACTTTTATTTATCTTGTTGAGAAGCTGGGTAGGTTATTTATCATAATATTTATGGAAAGCTATTGGGTAACAAACTAAGATAGACCATTTGTTCACATTATGTAGAAACACACCAAAGTACAGTATAGGGAATGACACCCAGTCCCTGCAACACTGGATATGAAGGGAAGCAGAGAGGAGGGTACAGCAGCTGGGACATTATACTGTATTCGCAAACGTTGTTCAAAAAGTGACACTTTCACAGTTTAAGACTACATGCCCATTTATTAAGAGAATTGAACATATGCAAAGAAAAGATCAGAGTATAAAAGACATCATGATTGTATGCTTTTGTTGTCTCACAGGCCTACATTTTATATATCACTAGTGATCATGTGATCGTAGTGAAGAAATGATGATGAGTTTGGAAAAGGGACCTTTTTATGCAACATTTTTGTTTAAGAGTACACTTTTGTTTGTGGGTACATTTTTCTTAAAAGTACCCTTTTATTTAAGAGAATAGCTTTGAAAGTTGCATGATTTAACACATGGTGCAAGTCTGTAAAAATCCTATGGAAAGGAGGTTGTTTTGCAGCAGTGAGTTGGTATGAATGCATATTATGAAAAGTAAGAAAGTGCCATCTTACATTACAATCCATTAAATAATAAGTGAAAATACATCCCACATTGGGGCAATTATATATGGTAAGCCGCCAGTCAAACAGTGTGTCTATCCCAGTATTTGCGCATTTCTGTTAACATTCTGTTAACCTAAATTTGGCAGTGAGAATGACTAACAGTCACATTGCTACAGCACTTGAGAGATACTTTATCATGATTAATAATGGGAAGTTAAAATTTGCACAGGAACTTAATAAAGCACTGGCTAAATCACATTTTACAAGTTACATTGAGGTTGAAGAGTCACCTGCTCATGCAGAAGTGAGTGAATAGGAAGCAGATAATGCCAATCTTAGAGCTTAAAAACATTTCATATTGCAAGGTATTCTCTCTTTGATGATTAGAAGAAAGATTCAATAACGGTATGAAATATGGATCAGCACAATTCAGCCAATTTTGTAAGGAAGCTCCCATTTAAGCCTGTGACTTTTGAGGACAGAGTGTATATGTTTTGTAAGATGGTAACAGTCCTCTGACAGAGCCTGGTCTGCATCTATCTGTCTTGATTTCAATAATTTACTCTATATTTCAAGTCTTTTTTGTGGGTGGATAAAAATCCCAACCTCAAACCAGACCCTAGACAAGACTATGACTTGCCACAGTGCTGGGATCAACAACAGTACAATGCAGTGCCATGTGCAAACACACAATGCTCTGTTTTCATAGGTCAGGACAGTGGTGGTTCGTGCTTTCAACAGTTGGATGGGCAAGCACTGATATAGACAGTTTTCGTTGTGTGTTTGGAAACATTCTGCATCCAAAACTAGCAGTGACTGTAAACTTTTTGTTTTTTGTTTCTGACAATCCACCAATCTTTCCTTGCCCCTGACCATCTCTCTTTCTTTCCGTCTTTGATATCTGGAAACCATCATGTCGAGCTTCATCCTTATAAATGATAAACATTTTCATTTTCTTGCAAGGAGCTTCTTCAACAAGGTGGTGGAATTGGCCTGATTGTTCTCTTCTTTTAGTGAAATGCGCCCATCAAACACTCACTCTTTCACCAGAAGTCTCTGTGTTAATTTATGGTCATACAGGGAAAGGTGAGCTGAAACTGAAACCACTGTGCCTGAATCCTTCTACCTGAGCTGAACCCCTGAAGAACCCTGCGGTACCGACTTCCAACATTTTGTGAAAACTGCCATCTTTGCAATCAGCTCTCCTCTCTGTCTATTTTTTTTTCTTCTTTAAATTGCCATTATCATTATCTCCTTATATACTATTTTACCAGTGCCCAAACTTAGACTTCTATTAGTCATATTCCTAGATGAAAATTATAACAAGGGCGACTGTGGGTGGAATGGTGCACCATACAAAGCTTGAACATGGTCAGCTTTAGGCCTACTCTCACTGCCTCTTGGCTGCTACATTTCTGGGCATCTCCGAAAATGAGTATTAAGATTCTATGGCCTCCTGGCATCTCTGTTGGAGGCAAACTGCGTATCTGCCCACCTGATGGTTCGTGGACTATCACTGAGTCAGTGCGGGCAAGTGCAGAAAGGAGGCAAAGCTTCTGCCTGTTTCTTCTCTCCTCCACCTCCTTTTGGAGTAAGAATAGTGCTTTCCTCGCTGATGTGACTGTAAAATTTATGAAATTTCATTAAATAAAAAAAGATTCTTGGTATTTTAAGAAAGGAATTCCAGTCTGGTTTGCCTGTTCACTCAGATATCTGTTGGGTTGGTTTTGCCCTCCTTGCCCAAAGAGACAAGCTGCCACTGGGTCAGGATCAGCAGTCTGGTACTTGGTGATGTGTCTGGTACCCTTTGAGAACCCTTGCAAGTTTCAGGGAGTGGTTAAAAAGTGCTTATAGGGCTAATTCAGCTTATGATGGGAATGTCCTCAATCAAAACTAAGCACCATTAAAATCCGTCTCATGACCAGATAAACTTTTGCCATCTTGTGTTGACTTTCCCTCATGTACGTTTTGGAGATATTATAACCCTCAAACTGGTTTCAAACCAAATTTTTATACGCAAGCAAGTTTGATACCCACACCAAACTCCAGTTCTCAGAGATTATGTCAAACTAAAATAGATGGACTCTAAACAAATAGATAACTGCCATAGTAACTTTGAACATACCCAACATTATATTTTCTCAGAGTGGCTGTTATAGCTAGAGATATCTTTCAGAAAGGTCATTGTCACCTCAGTGTTATCAAACAATAACTATGGAGCTTACAGTTTCACCAACATAGAAATAGGTTTATGACACAGTTAATGTTCAGTGGAGATCTCAGTTTGGGAGTTATCTCATCTGTCTTAGCATAGCATTGTACCTGTTCTACTTTCAGCCTGAAGTATTTGACACGGTACTTTTCCTTGGTACAATAATTTGTCATACTTAAGCATTTGCATAAAATTTTACTATTGTCGTTCTGGTCCTCTGTCATGCTGATAACATAAGAGTATTTAGAGCAGCATTTGTATGTGGGAAGCAATTCAGACATAATTATATTACCCTGAAATTGAATGATCTTGGAAATAACAGCGAGTATCATTACTATTCTAAATATTATTACTACCAGACTAGATTGGAATTTTCCTATGCCAAAATAATTACACGTTCAAAAACTAACAGTTTGTAACAGCAGCTATAACTTTTACGTGACGTAAACACAGGCAGGATTTTCCTTAAATGGTTCATCCATGACCCGCCTCAGTGGAGGAGAAGAGAGAGTAAGCATCCTAAGTCCACCAATAGATTACTGTTATGATTATTATTTAATATTCAACCCATCTCTTTACCAAGACTGGTCTTTCATACTTTACAAATTGTAGGTGCTATTGTATAATGTAATAGTGTACCATGTTTGTCATGATTTAACAGTGACTGGCTTGTTTTTCAAGACTTTTCATGAGGATGTGGATGTTTCTACAGGTAAAATAACTCTGCTTGCCTGGATATACTGATTTAAAGCTTGGAGCTGCACTGATCTACAGTTTGGAACCATCACTACCGTTTGGATCACTCAGCATCATGCATCACTACAATTCAAACAGTGCCTTATTGGCCGTATTGGTTGTTAGTGTCATGACAGTTTTTGTCACGTTACCATCAGTGCGTGGCAGCCCAATTCCTACAAAGGACTACATAAAGGCAAGGACTGGACTGATTCATGAAGACAGTGGTATGAGGCTGGGAGGGAAGCTGGTTTTGACGCAAGATGAGAAGATTGTCAGTGACATATTTGTGAAGGTAAGAAAAAAATGTTCAGAAATTTAGACTTTTAAAATATCATAGAACTTTTCCCCCTTCCTCCATTTGGGGGAGATTTTATGAGACTGCATTCACTGTATTTTATAGTGGCATCTCTCAGCAGAGCTAAAAGAAAAGGGTTACACAATTCAGAACACATGCATTTCTAGTGCCCCCATCCATTTCTTTCGAATTTCTCTAATACTGTTCTTACAGTTACAGTTTTCTTCATTGCAGTTTAGGAGGGTTTTTTAAAATTGATTTTGGTACAAGGGGACATCATATGTGAGAATGGAATATTGCACTGTTATTATTGACCTTTTTTGGGGCATAAAATAATATACTAACTTGTGCAATCTTTGGCGTGTTTATCTTCAGGAGAAAACAAAACTTGTGAATGACAGTTTCGTGCATGGAAGAGTGTACATGCCATCTCTCAGCTTCTATCAGAATAAGCCCCTGATTGACAACAGCACTCTCTTCAAGCTGATACAGCAGATGCCAAAAGGTAAAACAAGAGAGGAATAACTTCACTATCCAAAAAATGGAAAATTTGCTTTGTTGCAGGGAAGAGCTATATATACAGGTCACATTCATAACTGGCGGTGCAGACCAGCAAAGCACACTGATTGGTAGCAGGCAGTGACACTGGTTGGTCACAAGCCACAGGCATGTGTGAACCTGGTAACAGCCATATTCATGTACAAGATAAGTAATATTACAGTCGACTCCACTTAATCACAATCCAAGTAATTGTAAATTCTGCGTAACTGCAACATTTTCCATTTAACTTATATATCTACATTCAGTTCGCTGGATAATAGAAACCCTTTTGATTGCAACTTTTTCTAAGCTCATGAGGGCTTGCAGTTCAATAGAGTCAACTGTTGTATTAATAAGAGATCAACTGTTGTATTAATAAGAGATCAGGAAGGAACAACTGGTGATAGCATTTTTTGCACACATTCAGACATATGTGACATAAAGAAAATGTTCATGGTCATTGTCACTGAGCGGATCACAAAAAAATGAACAAGGAATGCATAAGTTTCTGGGATCATAAAGTGTGACAAGGCTAATGTGTAGAAAGAACTGGTACAGAAACTGAAAAAAGAGAAGGAGAATGAAAGGAAAGGGCATTACCTTCTACAAATAATGTCAGTGATGGGCATATGTAGGGATGCGGAGAGAGGATGCAAGCCTGGAGGAACCCAAAGAAAAATATACAATCTGACAACAACAAAGATGGTTATTCGGGAGACTCTCTGCTGGGTTTTAAATCGGGGAATGGAGTGCAAAGGGCATAGGGACCTGACCAGAGTGCAGTGCCGTTGTTTCCATACTGAAAATAACACTGGTCCTGGAGCATAAGAACGCAATCATTTAGTGAGCTAAGGGCTGTGGGTCTTGTTACTTAACAGTGATTATAAATGTATTCATGCTGATCACTGAACCAGTGTTGATGCCCATCCTCCTTGGTAAAATAATCTATTAGTCTGCCATGATGTGTAGAAATTGAAATAGTACATCTTATCAACTTCTTAACTGTCAACAAGTTACTGTCTAGAATAGAAGGCTTATTTGGTGAGCTAAGATGTGGCTTGTGTAAGAAGTTTTACTTACGATGACATCATGAAATTTCTCCTTATCAGATTTTCTGATACAGGTAAATCTTTGCTTTGTAATATTTAACCCTATCTTAGTCAGAAGGGAATGGAGTATTGTCCACATATTTCTTTAAAAAGTCATACATATATTGAACAATCATTTATAACTTCTAAACATAAAGATTTACACTAATCTTTCTCACTTATTAAAGGAAGTCATCATTTTGGTGTAGAACAGGGTTTATTGAAAATAAAAAAGTTCCACCCTTTAGCACAAAATTTTTGGCACAAAAAAGAAATTTAGCAGAGGGCATTTAGATTTGTCTTGACATCCCAATCGCAGACTTGGTGCTGATGATACTTAATCTGATGAGATAGGATTAATTCACGCAATGGGAGCTATAGCTTGATAAACGTCCTGAGATTGCACACCAGTAAAAGTAAGCTGATGTTAATGGAAATGATAAGTAATAAAAGTCTCAGAGAGTTCAGGATCCTATGAATGCTTGAAGTAGGCTTGTAATTCAAACTGCAGTGTATATTTAGAAGTCCTTCAGACTGCACATAAAAACAGCAAAAATAAACTAAAAGTGAAGGGATATTAAAATTTTAATGCAAATTTTTGAAAGTCTGAGTTTTCTTCATCAGGCACCAAACACACTAGGAGCTAGCAAGTCTTAGACGTCACTCCTATATGTCAAGATGATGGCTGTGTTATTTTCAGGTGCTGCCCTTCACCTTCATGACTCGACAGTGGCAAGTTTGGACTGGCTGATCAAGAATGCCACCTATCGTGACAATGTCTACATGTGTGTGGATAATGACAGCTACATAATATTTCATGTCTACAAGAACCCACCTTCTAACCCAGGTAGTTTAGGACAATCTGCAATAAAGTGGGATGTAAACATTTATATAATGAAGGCTTTGTCTTTATTGGATACCAGGTGAGGTGTCCTGGCACGGACCAGGAAAGGGGGAGATAGGGGATAACCAAACTTACTAATAAACAGTTTTTTTTGTGTGCCTCTTTTCCTTCTTCCCTCATCTAGATGGGATGAGCAGCATAACACAGTCACATAACAACAACTGTACTTCCAGTTGATGAATATAACTGTATAAGTTTGGCGAAGGAATCTTGTATCCTTTCTGAACCTGGAGCTGAAGAAGGTCTGAAGGTTTTCATAAAAATATATTATTTTCTTAATTGAACCATTCCAAATGGCCAGAAGTGAAGGCTGACATAATATTGATCTATTCTTTAGTAAACTTCTGCTAATTTTAAAATCTGTTGCCATGGTAATGTAAAATGATACATGTGTTTCTGAGTGACCAAATATATAAGAAACAGATAGATAGGCATGTACTTGAAATTCAAATATATAAGAAACAGTTAGATTGGCATGTACTTGAAAGACTGTAACCGACAGATTACTTCACTAATTTGATGAAATACATATATTTGTATGTCTCTCTTTACTTTCAGGTTGCGTTTGGAAACTGGTGAAGGATGAAAGAGCTAAAGCAAAAAATATTACTCTGTTTGATTTACAGTGCGTAAATATTAGTGTTACTCTATTATTTTCTCTCCAACACTTCCATATTAACCAGCACCACCATTGCTGTTTTGTGTGTCATAATTATCATCCTTGTTCGTTTCACCCCTTATCTTATTATCACAAGTGCTCTTGTTGCGAAGATTTTTTTCAATATGGAGACTGATGACGCCTTCCTTGTTTTAGATTGTAGGGGTGCTCGCTACCCTTTTCTGATCCAGTTGCATGAATGTTTCTTAGATACATGAGTGAAATTTGGTGGTGAAGTAACAAATGTATTTAAGATAAGAGTTTTCTTAACATTACTTTTCACACTAGAAAAAATGTATACAACATTAGCACTTTGGTGCACAATTTCGCATGTAAGGTGTACTGAATAAGAAAAGTCATGTCACAGTCATGCACTATAATCCTTAGTGGAAAGGGAATAAATCCTTTTCATTGTTTTTTGCTGCTTCAGTTACTAGGATCCAGCATCACCTCACCAACATAATATAAATCATCATCATCATTGTCATTTTGCACATTTACCGAATATTGGAATCATTCACTGATATAGTGCCAAATAAATTCTACGATATAAAGCACAATCGAAAATAGACTAGATATTATTCTCATTTCAAAGTATCAGCTCTGCAGGGGCAGGGCTGGAATACACTTAAGTAAGTGACATGAAACTAATAAATAAAACATAAATTTAACACTTTGAGGCCAGATTCCCGGTAAACCAGGAATTTTCACAATGACACTTTGAAGGATTCCAAACTGGAATGGACCTCATACACAGTTCAGAAGCTCAAACATGGGATGTTACTGAATTCAAGAGGTTAACGCTCATAGGCTTAAGAATCAATATTATAAACAGTTCAGATTCTTGGAACAAGCGCGTTTCTTCACTAGGGCTGGTTAATTGTAATCAGTATTGTCATCACCGTCATCATTGAACTTAAATATGATTCTGCCCAGATTTGACACAAAACTTTTGAAAAATACATAAAGAAGTTATTTCAAGAGATGGTCAATGTTTCATACCTAAACATTTTACCAAGACTGCTTTGGTTGTGTCGAGTAAGGGAAAACACTTCCATTCGCATCCAGTGAGGTGTAATTGAAAGGGAGAGATTGACTGTCACACCAAAATGTGTACCCTCTGGTGGTAAAGAAGAAAGAAGATAAATCCAAACATTTTAGAAGAATAATACAGTGGAATACATCCAGTTTGCCAGACATTCAGAAACTGAAGAATGAATAGTCATCATTATTATTATCATCATCAGCACTGTTACCAAATCATCATCCTCCTGTCCTTCATCAACAGGTTAAAGAGAAATGTAAGCTTCTTGACTAAGGATCCTTTCTCTTATCCTGACAACACTGCGGCTTGGGTCAGATTTTACAAATACTTTGCACAGGTGAGCAAACTATCTCATGCTGACTTACTGTTTTGACACTCCCACCATCTCGTGAGTAGGCTGGCAGCATGATTTCATTGTGTTTCAAAAATGGCTTAAGCCAAATGAAAGAAAATCATGAAGTAAATTGTTATCGAAGAAACTTTCTCATCTTTCTTAATTTCAGTGTGCTCAACATATTTCTTTTCCTCAATAGAAGTAGACACTAACTTAATAATAATTTTATGTTGAGGACCTTTCCAGGACGTGTGCATTTAAAAAACTTTGTTTAGCCATATATAACTTTTCCCTATGAGCACATGAGCTTTATATGTACAAGGGTCACCTTTTAATTATCGGGACACCTATTTCTAGACATGATATCTGCACGAAATTTTTCACAACTTTTCGAAGTACTTTCCTCCATGCTGCACACAAAGTTCCATTCTTCTGAACCATTGGAAAAAACCGTTGCGCCACTGATCAGGAGTCAGGGTCAAAGTTATGTTTTGAAAGGCAGCCACAGCTTCTTCAGTATCTTCAAACATGCGTCCTTTTAGTTGAGATTTGATCAGTGGAAACAAAAAGAAGTCACAAGGTGCCAGATCAGGTGAATATGGTGGATGAGGCACAATTTTCACCTTTTTGTCCATGAAATATGCAGCTGTTTTTGCTGCAGTATGCACTGTCGCATTATTGTGATGCCACAAGACTTGCTGTATTGGTGTTCTTGGGTGTCGGTTTTTCCACAGTTCGAGAATTCTGGGAATGCACTTGGTGACATACCAATCAGAAGTAACAGATTTCTGATTTTCAAGTAGGATCGTTCCGATGTGGCCAATCAAGCCAAAGAACACAGCGACCATTTGCTTTTTGGTGCTGCGCTCACAACGTTATTTCTGAGGTGGTGGTTGTCCTTCAGCGACCCAGCAACTGGAATGCTGTTTCGTTTCTGGGTCATACTTATAGATCCATGTTTCGTCACCGGTGATGATGTTGTAGACCTCTTTTGATGTACCTTTGTTGAATTTATGGAGCATTTCTGTGCAGTAATCTACACGCTGCTTCACTTGATCGACTGTGAGATAATGAGGGACCCATCTGGCACAAACCTTTCTTAGGCGAAGATATTGATGTAAAATTGTAAAGACACTAGTCGATGAAATGCCCAACATCTCCTCTATCGCAACATATGTAATTCTTGGGTCAGCTTCAAAAAGAGTGCGAACAGCACTAACTTTCTCTTCTGTTACTGTTGAAACAGGACGACCGGAATGGTCATCATCTTTCAAGCTCTCTCTTCCAAATTTATATTCTTGATAGTGATACCACCTACAAACTGTAGTCTTGGAAGGAGCAGATGTGTTGAAAACAGATGTTAATTTATTATGTCACTCAGTTGCAGATAACCCGAACTTGAAATCATAGAAAATCATAGCTCGGAAATCACGCTTTTCGAGATTCATTTTGCGTCTCCTGCTAACGCATCTGTAGCTCAGTTTAGATAATTAAATTCGCGATATTTCCAGTTTCAATGGGAGCAGTACTATAAAATTTCCGGATTTTCCCGATAAAAGGAGCAATATTGTGGTGTGAAATTTCAACACTCCAGCGCAGCGGGAAGTGAACGAGTCCCAATAATTAAAAGGTGACCCTTGTATATCAGAGTTTTATAAAAATCTGTTTGGATTATAACGTGATGAAAGTTGCAGAAAATCAGTTTTCCAAAAACTCAATTTACTTAAAAGATGTTGGCCAGCACAAATTACTCCTTTCTCTTTTCTGCCTGTAAGTCCATGCTTATTGAAGCCATCGCAGTCGAACCTGGGGAATCTCTATGAACACATGCAGTTTTGCCACAGGCAAATTTATTATCATAGCATAATTAAAAATGGTTGAATATACAGACATAAAAAGTGACCCTTCCATGAATATCAATTGTGTCAGAATTGGATCCTTGCTTATTTTAACAGCTAGCAGTAGAATATGTTGTTCCCAGTAAATTTTGAAATATGTAATCACCCATTTCTATCTATTTATGTGTCTCCGTTTTATTGGTTTTTTGTATTTACGGATCATGACCAGCTTTATTGCAATGTCTTTCAACAGGTTACTGGTTTGATCTGCTATGAGCCAGTCTTTAGAGACTACTACTGGCAAGCTCTGAAAGAATTCCGTGCTGACAATGTGCAGTACATAGAACTGAGGTTTCTTTCTTCAGGGGTACGACTGTTCAGTTATGTTTTTGTTCTTTCTTTCTTTCTTTCTTTCTTTCTTTCTTTCTTTCTTTCTTTCTTTCTTCCTCTTTTCAGGAGAAAAAATCTTGTGTTTTTGCCTCACTCGCCCTCCTCACTCAGTGTTTTGTCATTCAGTTGCAGCCTCATTGTGCTCACCCTGTTCAATAACCCTTTCATAACATACAATGACGGATTCTTACATTAGAAAACCTTTATTCCTGCCTTGAAACAAAACTCAGCGACAAGTCCCATCGCATGCTGGAATGTCCACATTTTGGTTTGGAAAGGAAACAAGTACCTAAACAAAACGATACCTTATTATACCGAGAATGCTAAAATATGAGAAACTGATGGAATCAAAGCATATTATGAAACTAGATAGACTATGTTGTTGGGGTTTTTTTGACATTGTGTCTAGTCAGCTGTAAAATGTTTATGTCCTCATGGTGATTTCTTTAATGTACGTGTTTGGAATAAGCTTTCCAATAAATTTTTTAGATTTGTTCTGAGACAACTGTTAGAGCAGCATTTCTTAGTGGTCTTCATCTTGAAAAGAATCCTGGCACTCACAGGCCTTATTGCTAGTTTGCCCTTTCCTGTGTCAGTCGGACCACTACTGATTTCATTTTATCCTCCCAGTTATCTAGAAATCGTTGTTACTATTATCATTAGCTCTTTCTGGATGTATGTCTGGATGCATGTCTGGACTTATGTACTGCTGTATTATACAGTGGTCTATTATTATTGTTTTATACTTTATATAATATATAGCAGTCAAACTAAGTTCCCATTACAATAACAAATTTCCTTTTATCTTGTCTTATTTATAGCCTGTCACATCATCCATCTTTATTCTCAGTCATTGATATATGATGGCTCTGTCTGCAGGTGTATGCACTTGATGGTACACAGTATGATACCAACTATGTGGTGCAAGTTTACCAGAATCTGACAGCAGCATTTGTTAAGGAGTTCCCTGATTTTAGTGGAGCAAAAGTCATTCTGTCAGGCAGCAGGTGAGAGCATTTCTTCTAAGACTGAGGTTAGATGATCCTTATTAGTTCAGAGAAGAAATACAGTATGATTATCATTGTTGAAGAACCATAATATGCACTTTTGCTTCCACCTGAAAGTGGACTTTCAGTGTTTCTAAGCATGCATGTTTCCAAGAGGTTTGAATTTGTCAGTCTAGATGAAAGATGGTCACTAAGATAGGTTTAACTACACAGTATATGCACACGTGTCATTTTTGTGTTTGTCACAGAAATAAGCCAATGTCTGAAATCATGGGTGAGGTAAAAACCGCTGTGGCTCTCAACAAGAAATATCCCAACTTTATGATGGGCTATGACCTGGTTGGGTATGAGGTCGCTTACCACCCACTCATAGACTACATCGAGGCCCTGCTGTACCCTGCAAGAATGGACCCACCATATCACTTGCCTTACTTCTTTCATGCTGGAGAGACTGGTATGTTCACAAATAGTTAACATTTTGCTTCTGTAGATTTTTCTAGTTTCTCCAGACTATGGTCTTAAAGTCACCAGCAAAAATTGCACCCTGATGTCAAGGGGAGGTAACCATGAAATCACTGTCAACTTTACTAGTTCTCCTATGTATAGTCCCTTTATTAGGCCTTGCTGATACTTGTTTATATGGTTTTTTTTTTATCAACAGTGATAAATTTAGCAGGCAGGAAACACATTCACAAGGCAGCAGCAAAATGTAGAAGTGCGGGAATAAAGGAGTTTTTCAGCTCTTATTTGGAGCATACAGCAACATTTTATCAACTGATGGTATTTCATATTCATTTGTTCCTTTGCATTATATCTTAAACTTTCAATGCAAATTAATCTTTTATTTGTTGAGTGCCTACCATTGCCTGCCCTACGTTTTACTGCATTGCACAGAATCACCCACTACATATCTCTGTAATATAGAGTATAGCAAAAAAGCACCATTTTTCATGATGTATGTGTTGAGTTTGACCAAGCTGTACCTTTTGACATTGTATTTAGACTAGGGCAACAGGTGCTTAGGCTGATACATACAAAATTTATTTGCATGTTTCTTAAAATAATCACCAGTTATACAAGTCATGGCTAGTAGCATCAAGTGCAGCAAACTGCTGTTTGCCTTTTATACCCTTATATGAGATGTTTCTATCATTTTGTGTTTGTACAGTATGGCAAGGCACATCAACAGATGACAACATTTTTGATGCAATTTTGCTAAATACCACAAGAATTGGGCATGGATATGCACTGACCAAACATCCAAAACTGCTGGAATTAGTGATGACGAGAAAAATAGCTGTGGAGGTCAACCCAATATCCAATCAGGTAATTTTATTTGTACACTATAAGTGGTCAAGAGCCTTAATTAAAACAATTGTCTGGTTGTGGCCTGGGGCAAGGAAGTGATAGGTGAAACAAGGCAACATAAGCTGAAGAAGAAAATGAGTTGATGTCTACAAAACATTTCAAAAATTTAATGAGTTTAATAATCATGTCCAGGCTGTACATGGTCTATGGGCAGCAGATTACACAGTACACATTCATAGACCATAAAAGTACAGAAATTAATGTAGCTGGCACTTATCTGATTTGACTTAGGTATTTGGCTGGCATGGACATGTATCGTTCATCATCAAGATAAGATCCTGCATTTACATACAAAGCCAAAGATATGAAATTCAAAGCTCCCCACTTTTTCTCCTCTCAGCTGAGCAAAACGCTAAATATTTCCTTCTTCTATCTTAAAATGTTACAAGAATTGACTTTCAAATGCTCTTTCTTCTGTGCAGGTGCTGCGGCTTGTCCGTGATTTGCGCAATCACCCAATGACATCACTCATAGCAGACAACTTTCCGATTGTCATCAGTTCCGATGACCCCACCGCTTGGGAGGCAGCACCACTCTCACATGACTTCTATATGGCATTTATGGACATGACAGGAGAGGATGATGACCTGACATTTTTGAAACAACTGGCCCTCAATTCAATCGAGTGAGTAGTGACTAAGATCTCGATCAGTGGTTCAGTTCCATATGGCTTCTCCAGCTTATGCCAGTTGTAACACAAACAAACCAAGGCTTACGGTACAACTTAGTCTAAACTCACTAAAGACGAGACAGTTTTTAAATGACAAGGAATTATTATTCTAACACTTTTCGGTTTCCAAGAATAGTATGAGACAAAAAGGCATGAGAGAGTTGGACTGGCCTAATGAATATGCAGGACATCTTATTACATAGCAAGTTTTCAACCATGTTTGAGGAAGATGACATTATAGCATGCTGTTAGTTCTTGACTGATGCAAGGTAGAGATCCAGTAGAGGATGTGTATACATGTCTTCTGTCTTTAAAAGGGTTGGGCAGGCTCACCAAAAAAGTCAGTTCAGATCAGGTACTATTCAATAAGGGAAAAACGCCCTAAGATCACATGTAGGAGAGTGAGGACAGAGGTTGAAATGAAATGGGATAGGTAGCTGTTATATGGTATGAGACCCGTATATTCAAAATTGCATAGTTATGGTCACTGTTATGTACATCATGATATATTTTAATCTGTTTTGATGGCCATTTCTACCGTTTACTATAGCCAAGTCTACTACTTTTACTGAAATAGGACTTTCTTTCCTATCCCCAGGTACAGTGTTATGAGCCCAAGTGAAAAAGATGCAGCTAGGAAGCTGTGGCAGGCAAAGTGGGACAAATTTATCAAGGACACCATTCTTGAATATTCTAGTGGTAAACATTTTTCCCCATAGGCAATTTTTTTTATGCAGAGGGTCTATTTTTATATGCTCCTTAACAGCAGAGTTTGAATCCTTAATCCGTAATTTTGCATAGAATTTTGAAAACACCTAGGCATATTTCATCACTGGCAAGGCATGGGGACATTGGCGCTGTCTGCTGCTGTGCTGTATTAACTCATTCCATGCCAATCGACGATATATCGTCGATATACGTTGCCGTGGTTGCGCCAATCAACGATGTATCGTCGATATCAAAATCTTCTTTTGTTTCGCTACTATAGCTCTGGTTGAAACTTTTTAGTACTCATAAGCAATGACAAATCTTCCTAAACTCCCGTTCATGAAATCGGCGTTAGTTTTGAGATGTTGGATGCGATTTTTCTTTATAGTAAGAAATAGTACTTTTAGAAAATAGTGGCCTGGCAAAAACGTGGGAAACATACTGGCATGGAATGAGTTAAGGATGTGATGCTTGCCTTAGTTGCAAAAAGTTGCCTCGTCTTCTACATTGCACAAAAAAGTGACCATAGGTACATGGAGCAAGTGCTCATCCTTGTTATAGCATAGAGACAGTTAATGCTTACACCCCAGTGCTCTACCAGTGATGATTATTAAGTGCTTTCATTATTCATACACTAAGATTGCTAACTGTTCACTACTATATTGTGAATGGTCACCAAAATGTCAGGATTTTCAAGGTATTGAGACATGACTTTGCTTGAGTAAGATGCAAAGAGCATGAACATATTGCATTTACAATACCTGAATACCTGCAGAAATATCAGTGTTACTTCACATGATCAAAATCAGAAATTGTCCAAGTCTGCTGTTTTCTTATGCGTACTTTTTCATACTACTGTAAAATGAAGTGTTCCCTTCCTTTTAAATGCAATGTAAGTCCATTCTGGGAGAGATCAATAGAAACCCTTGAATTTGCCAAAAGATCAAACAAGGGATGAAGAACAAACCATGTAAGTATGGTTCTCTGCAAACCATGCATGTTTGTCGCACTTTCCAGCTGCACAAACTGTGTAAATCCATTTATGGAATTTTGAGCTCAGTTATTGATCAAAGTCATCAGGTTTGTTCTGTCATTTATTCCAGTTGCATTGATCCCTAATTGGTGGTTGTAAAACAACTTGTACGAGATAAAAAGATAGTTTTCCGCTGTAGTGACATACACTTTCACTGACAGTTGGTGATTTCAAAACAAGCAAACAATATTTCTTCTATCTTGTAAAATTTGATTTTTGCAACATACATCCTGCAGTTTTTTACTTGCTTATATTTTGTGACAAAAACAAACACTTATAACTTGCCAAAATTGCAAATAAACTACCCACCATTAAGTCTCTAAGTGAGTGCCTATTGAAAAACACTTCATGACTAGCACTTCTCGTTGACCTTGAAGTCTAGTTTGTATTAATGTGATAAACTTCACTTTCAAGTGAATGATTTTGCAGTGTCTAAATCTTCTCATGTTTTATTAACTGTATTAAGGCATAGACATGACCAATTTTTACAACTTTTATTCATATTTTCGCTCTTGTTGTGTAATGAAAAGGGATTGTCTGTTCTATGTTATTTTTAAAATCGATTTCTGCGCAGGAGTTTTGAAATAAACACCATATTACATAATGTCAGTGCATTAGTTTTCATGTTCAAGTTTTATTTAGTCCTAAGATTAGCCATACTGTGTTAAAGATTACTCCAAGTTCAGGAGTTGCCATAATATTTTACTCGTTCTATTCTTTTTATTACTTTGACATTTTCAGTGTTGTTGCTAATTATTTGTTGCCTAAGTATTTGGGAAAGTTCAGCAGTGTATTGACTCTTGACAGTCTGATGTGTTCGGAGCAATAACTTCATGCTACAGTGGGCTTCTGTCCAATATATCAGAAAACTTTGCCTTGACTTTCCCTCAAAGGAATATGAAGGCTTTAGAGTGGGTAAAATCAAGAATAATTGTGGATTGATTAAATTTGTTGTTCAAAATTGAACACTGTTTCAGTTGTTGGATTATAGATTTTTCTTTCTTGAATTAAAAAAAAAAAAAAAGCAAGAAGATTTCAAGTATCTGCATAGAGTCTGTGATTTTGTTGTGCATATGAGATCTCCTAACAAGTAAAGTATACTGACAATAAATTTGAAGTGGAAAGAGAGACTGAGAACTGCTAGCCTTAGAAATCGTCAAAATAATTTAATTACATATATAGTGCATTAAATCCTGGGTACCTTTATCATCTTATAGATACAGTGGTATTTATATATAATATATTCTGTTCCACCAGTATTATTTTTTTTGTTATTACTTTGTGCTTAATGTTGTATCGGCTAGTTGTATTCTGATGACACAGATGTTTTGATAGAAGGCTTGCATTAACAGCAGCTAGGACAAAGATTGAAATAATTCATGTTTCCAATTTCAGAGAAAGTCTGTCTCGGTCAGCCTAAAAAAAAATTTTTGTTTCATTTTTTTTTACTTTTACGTATTATTAAGATTTGCTTGATGTAGTGCTGTAATCTAGAAAGATGGCTTTAACATTTGCTTCAATATGAACAGTATTTCAATCTTCAGATGAGTGACCAATGACTTCATAAGTTATAAGCATACTCAGTGATTTTGTAAAGCAATATGTTTTGATAATGATGTTAGAATTTAGCATACTTTTTACCCAAAGCTACATAAATGCCTCTAAAATTTCAATGCCAAATTTTATTTATTTTAATTTCTATCTATTATTATGAGACAGTGGATATTTTTCTTTTTGCTGGATCTTTACAGGGTCTGCCAAAGTAATTCTTTTGTAGATATCAACGATATTATAAACTGCAGAGATATGAAGAGTAGCCTTAGTGCAAACTAGGGTCATTGTGATGGTGGTTTTTTTTTTAATAATCGAACCATTATTGCTTATGCACATAAAGAAAGAGACACCAAACACATCGCTACATCTCTATCAACCCTGTCAGTTCACATACTGTAACAGTGCAAATGTCAAATGTTTATCACCAATGACAAAAATCAAGAAGTTAGCGGTCTTAGAAATGATTCCCACTGAACAAGTAAAGTAACGTTCTATTCATCATGAACTCTGCAATATTCAAATGCTTACAATACCATCTAAACTTCTAGCTTCTTGTTATTGAAATTTAGTGAAAGAAGAAAAAGGGAAAAACTTGGGAAGGCATTCATAGATAGGGTCTAGTGCAAAAAGAGAGGAAGAAAAATAACACTGTCCACCTGGAGGTTAATCTGTTTTTCTCTCAGACTGTTGGCTACTTTTGTAAAATGTTTCTCTCTTAACACAGCCTATAATTGCAGTATGTTGTGCATGTGAGAGTGCTGAATCTGTGAGATAATGTATAGAGTTTCAGATTATCAGCAAAGAAAACTAGGTAACACTGACAAAATTGTACTGTCAATGTCCGTAAATGCCTCAGAGATGAAACAGTAATAAGGTAATGTTCGAACATTTTACAAAACATTAAGGATTAATTAAATCGCACTTAACAACATATGATAAATTACTGGTAATCTCCGATTTACAGATTACATGGATGTTCCATTCCTGGTGTGATCATTTCTTTTCGGTAAAATGCCTTTTAGTAGTATTAAAATAATAAAGTTGGTGTGGACTGTTGAGTCAGAAATTTTTCTCTTATGTTTTTTTGAGAAGTGTTTATTCATCAAGTCTAATGTGTGAGCTTAGCCAGCAATGGTTTCAGCTTATTGGGAGACAAGGGCACAGAAAGGTTCATCATACTCTTGTGACACTGTTTATTTAATCAACAGTGCATTGTGGAGTTGTGCTTTAGTTATTATAGAAAACACATCCTGTTTTTTCAAGCCTGAGAAGGTATAATTGCATTACTCACGTTTCCTGTCGTGAGTATTTGATTAAATGATTATTACTTCCCAGTGTCTCTCAGAAATACTCGCAGTGCCAGGAAATGCATGGTACTCATGTGTCAGGGTAAATGGTTACTTTCTGGCCTGGCCAACAGCAGATTTCTCTGGCTGACCTCATTGTAAGTGCTGGAAACCTCTCTCTGTGACTTGAGCATGTGCAGTGAAAATCTTTGACAGTTTCATGAAGGACTTAAATACATGCACTGAATACCTAGGTTCAGTTCTCACCACATGGGCTGAGGGTCTCTCTGGTTGACTCCAGCATGTGCATTGAAGACCCCTCCCTGCACTTAATTCCAGCATTCTTAATTTGAGCATACCCTATTCTCCCCAGCCTTACGGCTCATGCACAATACTTGATTTCTAAGAAATTGTTATTTAACATACTTGCTCATCATGACAAACTAATTATATTTTATATATATTAATATTTTGTTTAGTTTATTCGTCATGACAGGCCTATACTTTTCTTGTTTAATCTTAAAAGTATTTAATCACATTTTCCCTGTCTCTGTTTTTTGAGATGAATTGTCTGCACAAAGATTCTGAAGAACCTATGTTTATATGTATGTACATATATATGTACATATTAGTGTTGTTTGTCAGAGGAGGCTTAGAATCACTTTGCCTCAGAACTGACCTGAGTCATTTTTCACACTTCTGAGAAAATGTGAGGAGAACATTCTGTGCCAAAGCAAAAACCCCCCCAAAAAATCAGCATATATCTTTGCAACTGCAACTGTGGCAGGAAAATATTGGCATATATATATTTTAATTATTTAACTTGTCAAGATGAGCCTTGAATTCAAATGCAATATGATACCCTTATTTGAAAAATCACCTAAATTGACTTCAGCCATTTTTGAAGCACACTCACATGTCCTGTTAACTGCATATTTTGTAGAATCTGCTTCATATGGTAGCTCTTGCCGCAGTTATAAAAATCCTTAATGTTCAAGATTTTTGTCTCGGGTTTCGGTATTGCTTGCTTGGAAAATAATATGGAAAACATGATAGCTTAGATCTATAAATTATAGTGAATTACTCATAAATTTACAAGCATGTTTGTTACTCTGCTTTTGTTGTGTTGATAAGCGTGATTTGACAAGTGTTCCTAATAATGATATTGTTTTACTTTGTAGGTAAAAATGAAGGTTGCTTGGTAAGAACCTATATTATGGACATGCTGTCCAGTTTTACTCACAGCACCTGTTCACCATAATCTTGGTCGGGTGATCAAAGCAGCCTTGCATTCACGTATATGGATAACAGTTTTTTGGTTGCTATATTTTACAACAATGCAATTGGACAAGCTTTTGCTTTTTTTTTTAATATCAAAGAATATTTGTGTATTAAATGTATTGGTAAAAAGCAGTGAATTCTTATTGCATGGGTGGATGCAAAGAGTTTAAATAAGACTTGTTGTCAAGTTTTATTGATGTGTTTGCCTAAATGTTTGACATTCCAGTGATGTTACCTTTCACTCCTACACTGTAAATTGCTTAATGCAAAGTTTTTGTACAGTTTCTTAACAACAGCCCCACTGTTACTAAACAAGCTTTTTAACAACACAAAAAACAATAAGTTTGTCCTTCCAGACAAGCTGTGTAATTTTCTTCAAAACAATAAAAGTTTTATTTGGTAAACTGCAAACAGGAATTTTGTTAGATTTTTATGCCAGGTAAACATATTGTCTTTATACTTGGAATGGTTCATATTTTTTTATAGATCTAATTATGAGGTAGTAAAGGAAGAAAACTGTCATACTTTAGAGATACTGTTCATTTATGATTTATCTTAATGCTTTTGCTGCATGTGAGGCGGATATGTCCTACCATGTGTGTGTCCTTACCCTTATTGACTATATCTCAGGACTCAGAACATCATAAGCTTGGTTTTAGGGTCAAGGGCAACACTAAGTGGGAAAGTCCCAGATATTGCAATCAGTGCCTGAAACACATGATGAAGGACTTAAGTTCTTTTGTTATCATAAAGAGTTAAGATTCTCTTTAAGTGTGAAGGTACTAAACCTGTGTTATATAGCGGTCAAGATGGGTACCTTTATGTCAGAGATGTACGACATGATTTAAGGCAGAAATACAGAGCAATCAAGTATGCCTTAGTAAATCTTTTTCATTGGCTGATGAATGATAGCTATTGACAAATTGAAGAATATTTCTTCAAAGCATCCAAGTCTAATCTTGAATAGAAAGACTTTGGCTGATTTCATTCATATAGTTCTGAGCTTAACCTTTCAAAGTTTATTTAATTTTCCATCATTTTGATGAATTAAATCTTGACTTTATACAGACTTTTATATTGTTTGTTAATTGTGCTGTCAGATGATTCTCTTCATTTTCTCAAACAGATTGGAGCTTTTCAGAAATGTGCTATTTAACAAGTTAATTGGTCATCACAGTATGGTGATGAGGTTGATGATGATGATGATGATGGTGATATATTATTTCCTTCAGCTGTGAGCAACATGCTCTGGACAGCCCATTGTCTCTCAAACAATTATACATGTGTTTCTTAGTTGTGCTGTTGATGTGTTTAGTGTGTTGTTAATGGTTGGGGGTACTGGACAGTATATGGGCAATCAAAACTACAGTCAACAAATGGTGGCCCAGACAGAATTAATTAGATTAATTACATAAGCTTTGACAATGAAAGTAGAATTATATAAACATGTAATTTAGTTCACAGCCTCAACAAAAAGTGAAGGCTAAGCATATCAAGAACTAAATAATAGAAAATTGAGTGAGTTTTTATCAGTTAAAGAATGTTTTTCCTGATTTCAGTTGCAGCATGTTAGCACTCCACTTAACTCATTTTGAACGGCTAGGGATTACTTAAATGTACAGTAAATTATTTTCAAGCAGTTTCTATGTCTTGCAGTCAATCAAAATGTGGGTTAAGTTGCTCTCTCAAGTGACTGATTTGATACCAACGTTTAGTGTGTTTTTTCATCACATGGAAAAAGTTTTGTCCTTGTAGTATTCTGACCTGAGATAAAGTCGTTTGAAGTGGCAGGGGTCACCTCCATGCAATGTAATGTAGAGTAAATTATTTTCAAGCAGTTTCTATATTTTGCAGCCAAATAAGGTTAAGTTGCTCTGACTACATCAGGTCATTGATATGACAGTAAAACTTAACCTGTGTATTGTCATCACATGGAAAAAGTTTGACCTCGCATTATTCTGCTCCGAGATTTAGTTATATGAAATGGCAGGGGTCACCTCCACACAACTGCAAAAATCTGATAAAAAAATTGTGATTGAAGAATAGATTTTCACTATAGAGATAACTAATCTGCTTCACAAAAACCCAAATTTATCTACACTTTATAACTGAATAAAACGTTCAAATCAAATGGCCCCAACCATTTGTAAAGCCTACCATCTCAACTTCTGGTTTAGCAAAATGTGCCTCATTTGACTGGTTGCAAAACATTTTTATTTGGTGATATTCACATCCTGAAAACTGCTGAGAAAGTGTGAATGCTATATCTTCTTGGGAAATAGGGAAATGACGTGAGCTTGGATAAAAGACTTGAAACTATCTTGAAATGAGCCATTCCAAAAAGTATATAAACGTGCATAGATGTGCCTAAGAGAAATTGGTGGAATATGGTGCTGGGCAACGGATGCTGTCACAATTAAGAGCTAAAATTATCACCTGCAGTGGAGAACATGCATCATTTAGTACTTTGACTGCTTGGATGCAATTCAGGTCATTTGGGAACTATCCCTTTACAGCAAGGATGCATCTGAACAGGGCGAATCGGCTGCACGTACTTGGAAGATTACAAATAATACATGCACATAGCACAATACAAATGAGTAAGCAAGTACTTAACTGCACTATTAAAGGGAAATATTAAGTTTAAGTGTAGACAGGAAATCTTTTGTCAAACAGCACAAAACTCCAGAGCACTTATGATAGTGAGTTGTCCATCAAGTAACCCAGGGACACACCAGAAAAACTGAGCATGTTGTGAGTCTTCGAAAATGAAATGACTGGAATGGTCATGGTCAAGTGTAGCACAGACACTCCTTGTAAATCAAGCGTAAGACGTTTGTCATGTAGAACCATTGAGAGCTTCAGATAGTTGAGTGTTCGTATTTGTTGCTGGGAATAGTGATGACAGATGGGTGTGGTAAGTAGGAGTGTGTTTGGGTTGTGTTGAGAGATAAGCTGGTAGTTTTAATTAGCAGGAATATATCTTGCTGGAATTCCTTCATATTAAATTAATAATAATTTGCCATTTTTTCAGAGAATCTTCTCAAATTCAGAATTCAGAGAATCCTCTCAAATCAGAGAATGCTGATGTCTTTTAGAGATGTCACTGGCATCAGATTAATTCTGATTTTTTTCTGTATTTTTAAATTCTATTTGCCTCTCTTCCTGGGATATGGTAGAGACGAATAACATATAGGCTATGAGACATGTCAAAACACACACAGATGTATTACCTATGAAGTATTTAACGAGGTCCTATGTGAAATTGCAAAAAGTTCAGAGAAATTTGCAAAAGGCTGAATCGCATTCTTGTAATAATTCTCATATTTGTGAAAAGAGGCGAAAGGGGGAATTCACTTGGATGCTGAATCTTCTACAGTGGGCTTTGGAAATTAAAACTATTTTTATGGATTCAATGTAATGCAGTCTTGATTTATATGTTTTGAATACATTAGTATAATTAATTATACTATTACAGGGTCCCAGTGTCTGGGTTTTGCCATATCCTTTATTCCAACATTGAGTTGTCACATTGTCATGGTGATGGCATATTGTGATAACCATGAGAAATGAGGATGGTTACAATGCCAAGTGGCGCTATAATATAAGACAAATTTAAAGTCAAATGAGTGAGAGTGCATGAAAAAAATAATGGGCGAATGAGTGAATGATAGTGCAGCTGAATGAGGAGAAAAGCTTTTGAATGATCGGTTTTCAGTTAAATGAAGAACAATGAATAATGTCTCATGAAAGCACTAAAAGTGCCAGTGGGGAATGTATGCGGGTGATCTGCATTTATTTCTCATGTTGCCAGATTCAAGCAACATTCTGTGACATTTGTTTCGCATCGCAGGACACAAGAATTACTACACATGTTTATGATCCCCGGAAGTGAATTATACCACCCGGCCTGCCCATGAATATTCTATAAGAAAGGTCTCTGTGGGGCGTGGTGGTATATGAAGTTTAATATCCATATATTTAAATACGTGTAGATGTAACCGGTATACTACATGCGGGTACTGGGATTAGCAGTGCAAAGTTTAGCATTAGCTTGCTAATAGGACATTTCTCTCAGAAATTAAAGCCACACTGGTTCATTAGGCGGTACATGTATTACAGCCGCAAAATTTCCTTTTAAATTTATTTTATTGGCTATGTGAAAGTGCACAGTTAAAAGTGACCATGCCCTTAGGGAATAGTGAATAATGTAGGTGCAGTCTTTGAGTAATAGCCTAAACAGTGGGTCAGATTTTGTTGGCTTTTTAGGCAGTTTAAGAGATGTGGTTCTGAGGTTTATTTCACTGCAAATATGTTACTTATGGTTTTGAGTTAGAATGACAACCTAGCGTATTCAAAAAATATCATTGCCTTCTATCGTCAGTTCTTTCTGACCACCTACATAGTAATTGCAAAAACGCATATAGGAACATCCCTGTCATGAAATTAGCTGATGATATAACTAGACCTATCTAGAGTTTGGTCGCCAGTTCTCCATAGAAGCTTTCAGCATGTAGTGTGTGAAACATTTTTTCACGATTCAATGTGAAAAGAACACAACAAGAACATGTTTTTAGTTTCCGAAATTCACAGTTCACACAATCGCCACTTGTGATGAAAAATGAATTTGTCAAGGAAGGTGGTGCGTACAAATTATATCATGGAGGTGGTTCAAAAAGTGGTACGTATAAGCGAACTTCATTCCACCCCTCAAAGATACGTGTACGTTGTTTTGTTATGCAAGAAATGTTGCCTACCACCTACCTGCCTATGAGTATAATGTGATGGTTTAAGGGAGATTGGTATATTATAATGTTTAGAAGTAATTGAATTGACTGTACTTTTGAATATGCATATTTGCATATATGTTGATATGGATCAACTGGACATTTTTTTAGCATTAGCAAGGACAATGTTGTCTCATCATATCTTATCTTATATTATATTACTGTATCATATCCTATCTTATTTTATTTATCTTGCTCATCTCACCACTCAATTCATTTACGCCAATTCAGTCTTGTCTTCCTTTCTCCTCTCCATCGTTTTTATCTGATTCACATTCTCCACTTCTTGCTCTTTTCATCATCTTTTCCTCTTCCTCCTCAGCTCTATACCCTCGCTCTTTTGTTGTTCCTCCTCTCTCCCACTTCCCCGATGTAAACCTTTAAAGCCACGTTTACCTGGTCTCTTTTATTATGGGCGGTCCTAAACAAAGAAAGTATCAGTCTCGAGGCAAGCCAAGATGGCTGCGGCTGATGCGGAAGAGCTAGAAAAATAATATGCTGACTTGCGAATGGCGTTTGCTACAATTATATCTTTGCCCCATCCATTAGAATGCATATCACCGTTGATTCTTGCCACATCCTCCTCCGACGCAAGGCTGTTGAAAAAAACATAGTTTCACTAACAAATTTGAAGCCGTAGATGGTGGCGGCCATTTTGCCGAGCTCTCACTTCCGATGCACGCAAAAAGATGGCACATTTCTAACAAACATCTAGTCTAGACGGTGCGCACACATCCTCGCCGCAACTAACGCGCAGCAACTAAAAACATATCCTGAGTAAAAGTGGCCTAGACCAACTTCACATAGAACTTGACCTTATTCCGGAGTACAAGTGACCTTTTTAATCAAGAAGATAACACTGTCATTTTAAATGGCTCGCAAATTGTGTCAGTTGCCTCGCATCTCGGGGGCAAAATGACACAGACGTCGAAATATGAGAACATCCGTATAACATGTTATCGAGTCATCAAGATTCACACAAGACAAGGACATGCACTTTAAAGCACTTATATATAACACAAAAAACATTACCGAATAATGCACTCCTTTCTGTTTCTTAAAGTATGTAGCAATCTATTTGACTAAAACACGTTACATTAGTGTTTGTTCTTATTTTTGCTCCTGGGGACACTATGCTATGAACAGTAAGAACGATGCCTTTGTAACTGGACTGTTATGTCCTGAGAGGTAGATTTCTTTGAACCAGGGGCGGATCCAGAACAAAAATTTAACTTGGGTTCCCCGCAGTGCTGACATAATCCTGGGGGACTGTCCAATATTGATTTGCTGGTCACAGATTGGAAAACCTCAACATTATTCTGTAGTCAAATATCCATCACCCTCCTCCCCCTCCTCTTTTCATAATATTTATATAAGCCTAACTGTCAAGGATGTTTGAGATGTATATAGGGTTACAGGATGAACAGTTTCTTAGAACTGCCGACAAGTGAAGGGTGAAAGTATGGTTGTATAACACTGATTAAAGAGGAATTGGAGAGGGGGTAGGCCACGAACACACGGTGAAGCAGACTAGTGGCAAGAGGAAATTCTTGTTTCTTTTGTGTAAATTATTAACTTCTAGAACAGATCGTTTGTGACTGTTTTATAGATTTGGTTTGTGATTATGTTGCAGATCTTGTATTATGTGAACGAGATCCACGTCGACCAGTGAATCATATTTAAGAAACAGAATTCGTTACCGATAATGAAGTCAATATTTATTTGATTGTGTTAATATGTGTAGGCCCATGTGTGTCTGTGTCTGTGTCTGTGTCTGTGTCTGTGTATTAATGTGTGTATTTATGTGTGTGTATTTGTGTACGTGTTTCCCATTACCGACCAGATTAATCATCGATTGATACTGATACCAATTATTCCTCTCCTTCCACCACTAGTCTACCTGCAGTCCGATAAAAGAACTTCACAGGAAAAGGCGTCCCCGCAAATCCCCTCCCGCCCACCACTCCGAGATTGGAGTACAGGCGTACTGGGTTGGTGTACTGAACGCTTCTCTGTGTGTTTCAATTTCTCCAGGAAGCTTTTTTGCGTTATTGTGCAGACTTCTCAATACCCGCTTGTTCTTGTCTTAATTAAATTGCTGTGTTGGGCCGGTGTAAGATCACAAAGTATCCCCCCATCACAAAGTGTCCACCCGGTCATTCTGTGATATCACAGTGGCAGAGTGTCTTCCCCCCTCCCCCCCC
>JAWQUT010000065.1:1650554-1670936 GCA_033807755.1 Ellobium chinense | reverse complement strand
AGTAGTGTCTGTGGTGTTCCATATTTTGTATTTTTATGTACAATTGGTTATAATGAACTTTCCTGCTTCCTGTTTCCGTCTTTTTTTCCTCCTCTCCAGCACCTGTGCTGAATGCTGAATGATATATGGCGTTTAGGATCCAAAAACTGGCAGAAGAAATTTGCTGGTTTAAATTCAGATAGCAAATGAAGGGAGTATAGATCTAGATGAAGAACAGCTTTTAAAAAAATACGAAAGCTCATTATAGACCTAAAAAGACAAAATAGTACGCATTTGCGAAAAGGATTTCACTAGTATGTCTGCGACCGATGTTCAAAATATTACACTGGACGTATAACCCCAACCAGCTAGAGTTACATAATGTATAGAATAAAAGGCAGGTCCTTGCGACAGGGCTCTGCTTTGCGCTAAGGCTCACTCATTTCGCTTTCCGTTGGCCTGATACCAATCTTCCATGTGCATGCAGATGTTGAAAACTATTGTTTTGTCTTCCTCCACCAAGATCGCCATAATCTGGCTACAAGCAAACCAGATGAATGACCGCTAGCGCAAATAGAGCTCCAGCGCAAAGACCTGCCTATACTCTAGTATTGTGATATCATATCGCCTTAGCACTGAGTTCGTAGTTACGTCCTTTATTCTTGGTATGCCTAGTCGTGATATCCGGGTGGGAGAGAGGAAGTGACGGATTAGAATTTGAGCTTATGAAAATCCTCAAAGCCATAAATATTTTAAAGGATCCGGTGTTATCAGGGACACTTTAAGAGATCTGTAAATATCAACGGTTTTTTTTTCTTTAAATATTAACAGTGTGGTGACCTAGAAGCCGACGATTTGGGCTTGGGGGAAGAAAATGTAATTATTTATTACCTGGTGGAAATTCCCAACGTTCGACGGTTATTGAGAAAAGGTCCAGTCTAATCATTCCATTTCCAATGTTATCGGCGAGTACCGTACTATACGATTTGAGAGGATAGGCGGAATGGGTCACCCAAGGTCTGAAATGGAAGGGACAACCGGGATGTTTACTTACATGACCTTGTCCAAACAAACCGTTTTTCTCGTGCCCTCAGTTTTTATACCCAAATGCTGAGTTCACTATAGCATCCTGTTCAAACGTTCATTGGTTACTAATTCGACTGACGCGAGTGACCAGTGGTCGTATGCATAATCCTTGCGTTAATGTGCGTATTCCATTACCTACGGTGATTAATGGATGTTTTGGGATTTCCTGTGGTTATTGAAATATGTAACTTAAGCAAGGATTATGCATATGGCCAAAAAGCTCTTTTGAATTTGAAATCGCATGAAAGAGTGCGTGAAATCCAAGAAAGAACGTTTGTGTCGAAAGGTCTGTGGCACAGTCTGTGCTGTATGTACCGTATTTCGCTGCACATATACAGTACATGTATTATAATTGAGTACGTGCATGGCTATCCCGCTAACAGCTGCCAACGGGGCCACAGCATGGTTCCATGTTGTAAACTCGCTTACAGGAAAAGGCCATAAATGTCAAAGTAGGTCAGATGGCTTCTCTGGAAGCTATGTGTAAAGAGCCTAATGTTCTGTCTTTTTCCCCGTAGCTTTTATAGTTTCCGAGACAGCTAGCCATAAACAAAGGCGCAATACGAACGTTTGGGGTTTTTTTTGCCTTTCCTGTTAATTTGTAATTACATTTTTGGCGTGCACGATCTTTTTCGTGAAACGGCAATTGTCTTTGATTAGTTGAAAGGCGGCTTGGACAAAAAACAGCTTTTGACTGCTGGTGGCGGAATAGCCGATTACGAATTGCGAGTAGCGTCCCTTTCTTAGTCTTGATTCCCTTCTACCTTAGGGTCAGAATCTATAATATACTCCAACTTCTCACTCATAATTAAACTTAACATGTTTAGTATGATAATTACCAAGATGATATTCTTAGTTGTTTCCTGAAGAAGGAACTTCTTGTCCGAAACTTTGGAACTTTGTATTTAAATTTGTTCGATGTTACACAGTCTGAGAGCATCTATTATTTTGAAAATAATGACCATGGCGATGATGATGGCGATGATGATGGTGATGATGATGATGATGATGATGATGATGATTATGATGACGACGACAAAAATTATCCTGATAAAGAGATCTGAAGTCTCGCATCCGGGCCAGTGCCGCTCATACCACTTCACATTATTATCATTCCAGCAGGCCTAATCACTCAAAGTCATTCTCAACACCTTGTAAAGCATGTAGTGCTACAGCCATTTAAGGCGTCACACGTATTCTTACAATAACTTTGGTTGTCTATATATGATAATAGTTCATTAATTCATATAAAGATACAAGACACACCAACACTGAGAATTTCTAATGTCAGTAAATTTACAGAAGATTTAATGTTAATGGATAAGATTCCTTGTGAGGGAAAAGAAGTGGATTGTAATTGTAAGTCTGAAATCGAAATGATATATTGCGTTGTTGCGTTAGCAACAGTAATCCAATCTCCAAAAACGTTTCTCCTTCATAGCGTCAAGGACGACTAGTGCATGTTTCAACGTTCACATAAATATCCTAGGTCATTGTTCGCAGCTGACTGCATTCAGCAAGATAATAATGATATATTATGCTGGATAGCCAACGTTTTTGATGTTGGTGTTCGCCCCAGAGGGCCAGAGGTAGAGGTTGGCAGAGACAAGTAGTGAGCTCTGCTCTAGATATGCTGCTATCAACGAGCTTTCATGCTCTTGAGGGGTTTGCAAGACTTATAGCTCGTGTCTCTTTTGGAACGCTCAAATAAATATTCCTACTCCAGTAAATTTGTTAGTTTTATTATATAAGAGCTTGCGCATAAACGATGGGATCTCTTGCCATCGTAAGAACAACATTCGTGCATCGGTGCTGAATGCACCCTTAGTGGCGTTCATTATGCAGAGTTGTAAGAATTACACTAACTCTGGATAACTAACTCTTGCTCCCAGGCTGAGCTTGCTCCCCTATATATAATGCGCTCCAGTGTTTTTTCCAATTGGTCTTGCCTTTTCATTTTTCGCCCCTGATGAAGGACTATTGTCCGAAAATTTGGGCATTTTATCATTTCTTTTTCCTTTTTTATAGCAAATAAAATTCTTAGTTCATTTCATTTAACTTTTGACGGGCCCCTACATTGTCTTGCCCTGCCATTATTTTCTCTCGAGCAGTCAATTTTTCGTTTTCTTACTCTGGATAGTAAGAGACCCCATCGGTCTTGCGCAAGCTTTCATATATTACATGATTTTGGAAAAAAAAAAAATTGCAGACAGATTCATTCACATTTGCACTTTGAACACTATAACACAAGTGATAAGAATCAATGCGTCTGTTATCATCTACATGCATATATACTTGACAGGTAAGAAGAGGATTTTTTATAATTGCTACTTGACATAAAAATCACGGAAATCTGAATGCGCACTACGGCTGTGCATTTTGATGAATTTTTTTTTTTTAACCCAAATTCATGATAGAGATAAGCATGAGCACTTGACGAATGGGGGAGTACAAGGTTCGGGTCCAAGGTGCGAATTTCTATCTCACCTGATTTTAAATTTGTTCGTACGTAGAGTTTAACCTCTCTAGCGCAGCAGCCAAATTGAGTCGCTCTAACTACTGTCTAAGCGTGGTGCAAAGATCGACTTCACTCGCCATGCCCTATCGAACCTGGAGAAGTTACTGACGAACTGGGCCAGCTGGTGTTTGTTTGATCCCTGCAGCAGCGAGAAAGGGGGCGGAACTTTTATTCTGCAGGCGGTTCTCTAAGTAAAGGAAGTAGCGGTCTCTAATGCGGAAGAGCAAGAAAATAGTGCACTGACTTGCGAGTGGTGTTTGCCAAACTTATATCTTTGCCTCTCTGATGATTAGCATACGCACTACCGTTGATTTTTGGCACATCCTTCTTCAATACGATGCCATGGATGAAAAGTTCCACTAACAATTTTAAAACCGTGGATGATTGCAGTCATTTGCCAAGCTCTCACCTCCGGTCTTCGCAAAGACGTCACATTTCTAACAAACGCCTACCTGATGAGCACACTTTCTCACCACGACTAGGACGCAGCTATCAAAAACTTGCCGTTCCCCCCCCCCCCCCCCCCCCNCCCCCCGGCGAGGCAACGATCAGGAAGTGAAATCTGCCTGATGTTACTAACAAACTCGTTGGACTACTTCACACAGTCCTGTGAAAGAACGATGGAATCCATTATGCCGAACAATGTTCACAGGCGGGTGTTTTGGTGTAGGGGTCATAATTTGAGATTGGATGGTTTTCAGTACTGCCTCGCCCTACTTCCATACACGAAAAAAAAAGATATTTAGAGAACAGAATTATGAAGAAGAAAGCATTAATATTAATGAGTTTGTATAGTTTCACAGTAGTGAGATGGACCTCTTAACCATTAATGAAAGAACCTTACCCTAAGTTGAATGACACTCGATACTATCCTCACCCCATATAAAAATCTTGTGAAGAATCTGATATGATGAAAGGGGAAGCAGAGTTTTAAGAAAGTGTTTATTATTTAGTAGAAGTATCACAAGGATAAACCGGCTCCTGCTCTCGAGGAGACAGTCTGAATCAAGCCATGACTGCCCCCTCCCCAGCACATTTTTTTTTTCCAATAGGCCCTACTTCGCGCCATAATCCTTTATTTCATTTAGGGGTGGTCACAAACTGAGTCTATTAAAAGGAGCTTACTATATATTATACATATCTTCAGAACCAGTTACTCTGAAACATTTTGACACACCATGTTTACCGATAAAGGAAAGGGAAGAGGAAAGAGGACATGAGCCTTCATTTCTTGACCTGATAAGGTAAATAAATACGCCCGCCAGAGCCAACCACATTAGGCGGTGGAGGAATTTTGTAGCCCGTAGTCAGTTGATCGGCCGGCAGAGAACAGGTGCAACTGTCATTTTCCGTAACAATTGTAACGCAGCCAGCAAGAGACTGGACCCGAATCTCCTCGCGCTACTCGAGGTTTTGGTGTTGTTTTTTTTTCTAAGTCCTAGATGTGGTGGGAGGTGTCGTAGTAGAAGAAACATTGTCCCAGACCACACTTTTGCGGATTGGTTGGTGTTGTGTTCACGCATGGCTTTCTTTGGCTTACGCCAAGGTCATTATGTGTTGCTTTACGTACGGTTTAGTGGTATATACGTGGTGTATAACATGTCGTAATGCACCGATGCATGCCAAGAGCTCTAGCTGTCTGGGGGCTTCCAGCTATCTATTCATAAGAGGCTTTTGTGTGTGTGTGTATGAAATTAGATAAACTGTCTATCCAAGTTTTATCGTTTTACGCTAGGTCTTCCGGCCGAATATTTTTGTCCATATTTTATTCGTAAGCATGTCTCTCCACAGGGTTAGAAAAAAAAAAAGCTATAAAACATTCTGTCATTCATGGCATTTTCATTCAGGCTGATTTGAATGACTCCTTTGATGAGACCTCTCTTTAATCGTAAATAAAGGATGTTTATCCCGTATTACATCATTATAGTATCAAATGGACGCGTGGCGCAGGCATTCAAAGTGTGTATGATTCATTGAGGGAGTGGTAGTGTGAACAGGGGGTGTGGGGAGCACACGCCGATTTTTTGTGTTGTTGGGTTTGAGAACAAAATTCATTTCGGTAATAACACCTTAATAATGAATCCTGCTTGTTGGCTCTAACAAGCCGTAACTGAAAAATATCAAAGTACAGATGAGAGAGTATAATACGATACTTTGTAACGATAGTCTAGAAGCATGATTTTTTTTTCCTTCCTAGCACTTTTGATAATATGTACATACACGGACAGATGTGCAGTTAAAAACAAACCAGTCACATTTCACAAAAATAGTATCTAAACCAAAATGTAGTTGACCTTTCCGAAAAGTTAAGAAAAAAATGGTTTCCACGTGACTAAGGCCAGGCCACGCCTACTTTTTATTTACTTAGCATTTATTACTTTTTCTTCCAATCAAAACACCTATTTACCAATAATTGTAAATATTTCTCAGCCATTCAAACTTGCGTGCCTCACTCTCAGACCAATGTAGATAGGGATTGTTTGTCCTGGGTGGCTGATTCAGAAAGCCGAATTCTGAATAAAATGATTCCCCAGTTTCAGCAGCGTGGAGGCCGTGCGGCGTGTGAGTAATTCTCATAAAATGAAGACTGTCAAGTCTGAGTTTGTGGGTTAGACTTTCGGGCCGGGAGGTTTGCACGGTGGTGTCCACTGGAAAAACACATCACTGCCATTTCCCCACTCGACTAGGGTGTGACTGAGTACACGTCTTTCACGTTATGGATTACCAGGGTGCTGTTTTGCGGTCACTAACAATGATATATTTTTTTAATAGATTTGGTTTGCAATAATGTGGAATATATGTGCCCTGTGTATATGTTTGTATTCTAATGAACGAAATGTTTATTATATGGCATTATAAAACACATTCCCTCGCTAGCAAAAGAAAGTAGAGTCTATAACTCTATATTTTCAGATTTCTACTTCCTGGTTTTTCACTTGTTTTTCAAATGCTGTTGTCACCCCAATCTGCCATGAGTTCATTAGTCTGTACATAAGTTTGTTCGAGTTCCTGTTTTACTACCGTATAACTACGGCTATTTACACTGCACATCTATATGTAGGAATAGCGCATTACATAAGAAATAACTAGGAGGTGCGCTGAATACGATTCATGAATGCTAATTTCTGGCACTTACATGCACATCCAAACGTTGTCTGGACCAAAAGATTAGGAGATATATATCTATGTCTTACGTACAACAGGAGTTAAATTGTAAAATGCTACTGTATACATCAACACAGAGGATGAAGGCTACATTTATTTGATCCCCACTGGTGCTCAAAAGGGACGGTCTTTTTATTATATGGGCGATCCTAGCCAAAGGAAGTAGCCTACAGTCTCAGGTAAGCCACTGATGCAGAAGAGCTAAAAATTAATGCGCTGAATTAAGAGTGGTGTTAGTTATACCTATAACTTTGTTTCATTCATTAACGTACATACTATCGTTAATTTTTGGCATATCCTTCTTTGACACAAGGCCGTTGATAAAAAGTTCCACCAACAAATTTGAAACCGTAGATGGTGGCCGTCATTTTGTCGAGCTCTCATTTCCGGTGCGCGCAAAAGATGCAATATTTCTAATAAACATATAGAAGATGCAGCCTCTTCCCATTCCCCCGACCCTCTAAACCCGAGACTGTCGAGCAGCAACAAAAAAAAAGTACCCATGGTTTAGTTCTTGCCTACCGAAGAAATCGGGTCATTGAATTTCTCCAGTAGCTCACAGTTTATACGATTGAATCAAATGTCTCCTATCTGGTGCAAGTCAATAATGCGCGAACCTACGAAGCTTACATAAACACACCCACACACATGGACGTACATTTGGACTATACAAATCATACCCTCGCAGGCAGAGCCAAGGAGGACAGAATCAGATATCCATGCCAGCAAACACCTGGTTCTTTAATTTTCTACATAGCTGGTATATATATAAATAGTAGCTTCAGCACACATAAGCGCTGAATTTATAGGGAGCAAACATACTCTTCCGTGTATGCAACCTTTTCGAACCAGCCAGCCAGGACAAACCGTCCCGTATTTGCTTTGGCCTTGGGATGAAAGTGTGAGTAATACTTTCATAGTTATTCTATTCCCTCCCAGAAAATCGCGGTCGCAATTTGCCACAAATTTCCGCGTTTTTGAGGCCCTGCTGCAATTCGGCAAATTTTCGCAAATTTATACATTTTGCCGATTTGGGACGGACAGTGCACTTTTTATGCCACGATCGCAATATTGCGTCAACGGGAACACAGAAACTGTTCCATTTCTACAACTTTGCCACGGTACCGTAGTAAACAAGTTACGAAGATATTTTGCGCAAATTTAGTCACTTTTTGTATGCAAATTTTGCAATTCATATTGGAAATTTTGGGATTTTGAAATGTAATTTTCCGTAGGGACAGGTTAGGCCTATTGACAATTAAGGGTTGCTATTGGAAAACAGGGCTCTGATGTAAATTTTTTTTTTTTTAAATGGGCGGCACAGGCCTATTTTAGCGATATGGAGACCTCGACTAGCCTAGTTTAGCTTCGTGGAAAGTTTATTTTAGCTTTCTCGGAAAGGTTACTTCGAGAAAACAATCAGGACCATGATGGGGCTGTAAATCACTTTCTAGACGTCGTCCTGTCCATGAGTTCTGGGAAGGATATCAATTCCCGTTGCAAAGAGGAAGTCTGTAGGCCTTGACTACAGTGATGATAATTTTGTTCAGACCATCCCTACCCAGGCTTGTTACAATTGTTTCTAAAAAGTAATTAAACAACAGGCTTTGCCAGCTTGTATCACGGCAAATCTTTGACTCCTTCCTGCAAGGGGAGATGGGTCTGTCTAGGATTTACGGCGTCGTGGCGGATCAGAATTCAGCATGAAGGCACCCAATGTGGAATGTTACATTGTCTCTGTGTTTTTCATCAAGCCTAGAAATGCTTAAGACTCTTTCGTATGAAACTGACAACGCAAGGCTCTGCTTTCTGGTTTCTGAATGTACTTTCAGCCCCAAGAAAATGGGAACTGGTGTTTCCTTGATTCGGACATGTGTCACATGACAAATATTTGTCAAATTCTTCCTGCAGCCATTCCTGCTTTTAAATATCATTTGTGATTTGTTAAATCTATTCTTTTTTCTGAGAGCGCATTTCAAAACGAATTGTGAGTTTCCGATAATATCAATAGATGCCATTATGTGTAGACGTTGTGATGATCTACACTCTAGATCTAATATATGGGATTTTGATGTCAGTTTCTTTCAGGGAAGTTACCGGAAGCACAAACCAAAACAAGTGGAAATGACCCAAAGACGTCTAAAAAAACAAAAAAAACTAACCTATTTTTGCTTATCTGCACTGGTAGCCGGGAGCATGATTTGAATGAACGGAAAAATTTTTCGGGAGTAGAAAGCCCAAATCTCTGAATGGAGACTATCGGGAGCTTTATTTTTTATCGACTGTGAAAGAAAATGTAGCGGAAGTTAGAATTACTCATTCCCAGATTTTTGTAATCAAATACTAAGTGGCTCCTCTGCAAATGAAATATTACTAGTTGTAAACAAAAACTGACGTATCGACGTACGCAATTACAAGTACTCGTATCAACAACCTTGCACCTACCCCCTAAGGTCATCAAGTTAGACGTAGCAGCTACGCCCTGGTTCTGTTCAAATGTTTCAACGATAGAGGGACAAGGTTTCGTTGTTTTAGAGTTTTCTACTCTTCGTCGTTTGTAACCACAGGAAACGTTCAAAATGTTCAATGTGTTCACTGTAGTTAACGCATTACGTTAATTAACGCAAGGATTATGCAACGGCCAAAAAGTTCTGATCTAGAAATCCAAGAGACACGACTGTATGAGCCGCATCACCGAACTTGAATATCCCATTAGATGACTCAACCCACTTGATGTTTTTTTGGTTTTGTTTTCTGTTCAGCTCAATATTATCATTGCAGCATATTAGGGCAGGTCAACAGACTAGTCGACAGGTGCAATCCAGCAGGTTGATAGTGTTTTGTTATTGTGTTGAAAGTCTGAGGCTTTTGGTGTGGCATAACAGGTGTATAGAGCTGAGTTAGTAACGGCTATCATGAAATATTGTAAATAAAATGGTTTTCAGCTTTTCGTATCAAGATTTACCAAGAAAACACCCTCATCATATTAGGGTGCGAACAGACACACACACACACACACACACACACACACACACACACACACGCACACACACACAGACACACTCACATACATACATACACACACATTCATTCGTCATCTCTCACGTCATACTGTTAACACATACAGGCAACACAAGAAAGCATGTATTCTCACCTAGAAGCAAGATTACTCCAGCTCTCTCACACATAGAGACAAGCATGCACATATATACACACATACGAACCCTCATTTAAACTCGTCTGTTTCTGTCTTTGGCTTTGCAGTGCAAGTTACCAGAGAGAATGATCATATTTTGTTCACCTAAGATCTAAAAGCTGTGAATTTTGTTGATAAGTATAAAAACACATGCACTGAGATGTACTTAATAACGAGGTTGAACTATATTTAAAGATGTTTGTTACAGAGTGGTGTGTTTAAATCGGTCAGAATGCCAGGTTACCTCCGTGTTACTCAGTAGATATGATGGTACTGGAATTATATTTGAATTAATTCCACCTAACAGGGCGGAACTGAGAACAGGACTTAAGTTTCACATTTCGAAGTGGGATTACTACAGGCCTGGTGGTCATGTTTTGACCCCCAATTCCGTGACTAATGTTACATTATCTTGGGAGCTCAGGGTTTACTTTCTTTGTTATTATTGCCACTTTTGCCACTGTTGTTGTTGTTGTTGTTGTTGTTGTTGTTGTTGTTGTTGTTGTTGTTGTTGTTGAATATCAAAACAAACCTAGAACTGGCGTTGTTAAACAAAACAAATCGCTACTTTTGGCTTAAGGCATTGGTCTCAATATTACAGGAAACCAGAGCCTCGGTTACTTTATGTCCCCTCTTCCCCTCGCCTCCATCCTCTCGACTCCGCCCTTACTTCCATAACCACCTCTGAAAATGTTTTGAATGAGGCCTTATTTCTGAATATTTACACAACTCTTTTGTTTCCACTCCATCGTCTTAAACTGCGATCCCCATTTATTTTTCAGTGTGGGATTCCTTCCCTCTCTCTGAACATAAAGATCTAGGGATCCCAACCCTCTAGACCTACCCTCACATTGCTGGGACCGCTAGAATGGTACTTACGGCCATGGGTAACGGTGCAACCGCACTCGAGATAGCCTCGCACTCAAGAGTTTGCGTTAACAGTGACAGTGCAAGGGTACTTCACATCATCAAGTCGAGAATCCTTGATTGAAATGCAATGTTTGCACTATTCGCGTTCACGGGTAAATAAAATATTCGAAGGCGAGGGTTGTCGTTGTAGGCGATAGAGTGGGAATGGAAGAGGGGCCCAGGGAGCCATAGTATGCCCGCCCTTTCACGCCTGAAACTATCCATTAGAACTCCAAAATCAAGATGACCATTACCCTCTCTTGATGTGGTTCTTGATTACCAATTTCACTCTCCCCACCTTATCAGTTTATTTACCACCCCCTTGTCTACGTACACCATTTCCATAATCTTGAAGTTTCATTTCGGGTGCCCTCACTCTTGAAATCGTTACGACGCCTACAGTGAGAGTTTATGATATAACCCAACGGCAGCACTGGGGCTGGTTTACACACGCCCGGACGTAAGGTACATCCAAGTCAGGTAGGCTATTAAACCTTCCTGTGGACTTTTCTCTTTTTTTACTTTTAATATTTGAAATAGATGATAACCTACCGTTGGTGTCTTCGTGTCTCCAGTGTTATGTCTTGGTCAAAGTTCGGTTTCGGTTTAAGTTAAAGTCCACAGAACTAAGTCGAGATCAGAGTCGCGTTTCTACAGTTAAAGTAGAATGTCAAAACTTTGCCCGGTCAGAAATGGTGGAATAGCCTTGTTATGTAACTGGATGTTGTGCAACAGCGGATTTACTTATAAGCTGAATAAGATGTCACACAATTGCTGAGGTCTAACAAAAGTTGATAATTTTGAAAAATAATATTGCTTCATTTAATCGATTGATTAGCTTCTAAAACACATAAAACAAGCGTCATATTGGTTAAGTGAAAAGTATCTGTCATAATACAAAAAAAAAAGCATAAGATAAGATCCCAAGGACGATTCGTATTTAAATCGGTTATCCACAAATAATCAAAAGGGACTATCTTTACTTGTTGTGATAACCCGTTTTGGTATGCACTTTCGCGACGTTCTCTGTGTTTGTCAAAGTTATATTCTGGTTGAAGCTAGAGCTAGCTTGCAGAGCTAAATCGAGACCAGATTTACTTATCTACAACTGAGTCTGAATGTCAAAACTTTGCCACAGCTAGAAATGGCGAAATACCAGAATGAGTGTCCGTGCCTGGTTGGAGATTATTCCTCTTTAACCTAGATCTATGTGACGTATGGTTCATGTTCTTTAGATCTAACTAAATTGAGTGCGTGACTTAAAATCAGTTTAGATATTGTCAAGTTTTGTAAGGTCCCAAATGATTGTGATGCTCTGGGCTATATCTTATTTTAGTTTACCTGTAGATCTGGCACAGTGCAACATCCAGTTACACACAAGAATACATGTATTTTACCATTTATGATGGTGGCAAAGTTTTGATGGACTTTCGGCACTGAGGGCGTGACTACTGGTTGACACTTTGTACAGTTTCTTTCTGCCTACATCGGCATGTCGAGAATGCCACAGTTGGATTTTTTTTTAAAAAGTATGTCAAAACTCAGTCCCATCATATCGGTGACATAACAACAAAATCTGACGACATCAAATAATTGTGGAACAATTAAAGTAGTAGCCAATAGATATATTGGAATTAAGTTTGAGGACACTGTGCAGTATTTATTGATCGTCAATCTGAGAAATGCTCAGAATTATAAACTGTAATTATTGAAAAAAAGGAAAGTTAAACGCGTCAAGGAAAGGCACAGCTATGGAACCTAGACTGACGATATCGTCGTCTTTATCAAAGCTAGGTGAGGGAATTTAGACTTATAAAATAAACATTTCGGTTTTATCATCCAATAAACAGGACACTTGCAATGAATCACTGTTTTCTTCTCAGATTAACTATTGTCCCAATAGACTTTTCTCTGACTCTTTGGGGGGCATAACGGGTAGATTTGTCTCTGACTCTGAGGCATAATGAGTAGATTTGTCTCTGACTCTGAGGCATAATGAGTAGATTTGTCTCTGACTCTATGAGGGATAACGAGTAGATTTGTCTCTGACTCTATGAAGCATAACGAGTAGTCTATTTGTCTCCGACTTCTTGGGGCATAACGAGTAGATTTGTCTCTGATTCTTTGAGGCCTTACGAGTAAATTTGTCTCTGACTCTTTGAAGTATGACCAATACACTCTGACTCTTTGAGGCATGACGATTACAAATATCTGATTCTTTTGAAGCATGACGACTACACGTGCCTCTGACTCTTTGTGGCATGACGAACACACGTGTCGCTGACTCTTTAAGGCATGACGACTACAAGTGCCTCTGACTCTTTGGGGCATGACGAACAGTTTGTTTTTTTCTGACACTAAGGAGCATGACGACCTTCTCCTGGCGTGCTCCATATCCATTCTTTTGGTGGATCTTGGGCAAGCGGGTCTTCGTCGGATTGAATTTTTTGTTTTCCATTTTGTTTTTTTTTTGGCTAAAAGATTTCTCAGTCACGATCAGTAATGCAGCGGTTTTCAGCCAGCTTAACTACACATGGTATAGGCCTTCTAAAAATTCGTAATAATGATAATGTATTCACAAATCGTTTTTTATGAAAGTATCTTTAAAAAAACTATATATATATATATGTTGCTTGAGAACTTCTTTCGCCTGAGTGAACTATCCAGCCCGGTTTAAATGCAAGGCAACTCGTCCCATGATAACCAGTCTTGCTTTAAAAAACGATAGGAAATATTTGTCACTGTATGAAATAGCAATAGCACAGGGTGAAAAGACTACTGATTAGAACTTACACAGTTGTACGCGAAGGAAGAGTTTGGGAGAATGGTGAGTGAATGTATGAATTAGGGCCATGGTTGCCCCCTTTGCAATATTTTCAATTTCTTGATTAAAATAATAATTTTAAAAAAAAAAAAAAAAACAGGCTGGAAGAAAATCCTGACCCCACCAAAAAAAAAAAATCGTTATTGGCGCCATTAGAGTCCTTGCTACAATATGTACCCTCACTTTTTGTGACTATTCATTCGAAAATGTCCACTTCCAGCTTCACGCCCGCCCCTCCCCACCAAATACGGTCGCAAATTACGGTAAGTTTCCTCGTTTTTGAGGCTTTGCTGCAGTTTTGCAAATTTTCTAAAATTTTAACATTTTCGCAAATTTCGTGCAAATTTTGTCGGTTATGGCCAAACAATGCACTTTTTACGCCATGATCGCGAAATAACGTCAACGGGAGCACACGAACTGTGTTAATATTTACAACCAACTTTGTAACGACACGTGGTAAATATTGACATGTGGTTATAAATATAACGAAGTTAGAAAGTTATTTTTACAAACTATTCACAAATTTTTGACACAAATTTCATTCCTACATGCATGTAAATTTTTTCAAGTCTTGATGCAACTTTTGGAAGTTTGAAATGTAATTTTCCACAAGAACAGAATGGCATGAGCCGCTGGGAGAGTGAATTTGTAAGTTCTTAGATGCACACGTTGCCCTTTTTCGTGTGCATCTCGTCAAGCAGCGACAGTTTGTTTAATGCTTAGCCTGGATGCTAGTATGTCTCAACACCTCTCAGGAATGCATAAAGATTAGAGCCAGCCTTTTGACGCTGGAGGAATGCAGCTGGGGGTTTTGTAACGGCTATGGGCCTGACAGTTTCGTGATATTGAAAGCTGGCAATTAAGTGTCTCTTCTCTCTCTCTCTCTCTCTCTCTNTCTCTCTCTCTCTCTCTCTCTCTCTCTCTCTCTTTCTTTCTCTCTCTCTCACACACACTCCCACTCTCACTCTCTCTCTCTTTCTCTTTCTTTCTCTCTTTCTCTCTCACTCTCTCTTTCTCTCGTGGTTTTTCTCTGTGCGTTTGAGGATTGGGGAGAGNGGGGGGGGGGGGGGGGGGGGGAGCTTTGTCGAGGTGAATTCAGGGTCAAGGGCAAGAGAGAGGTGCCGGGTTCTCTTTCACATCATAAGATGACCGTTGTTAGGACGAACTCTATCACTGCAATAGGTTGAACAANTCGTTTTCTCTACTTAGAAAAAACTTTTTTTTCATTCTGAACCGCCGGCCGGTCTGTAAGGGCGGGATCTTGGGAAAGTGCTCATGCCTAAATTCGCCATTTGGCCATGTGTTTCTGCTGGAGTCAAAACGTCCTAGACTAATTGAAGCTTCTTCTTTCTGCACAACTCTCTCTCTCTCTCTCTCTCTCTCTCTCTCTCTCTCTCTCTCTCTCTCTCTCGCAGTCTTGCTTTCTGGCATTACATTACAACGGCACTGAAGTTTGTGCAATGTCAGCAACGCATTACCTTGGCTCCATGAAAATTAGTGTTGTTGAAATGATAAGAAGCTGAGACTGTACAGTGACTTCCATACTGTAGTGCGATAAATAAGCTTAGTCTCTTAAAGCTGATGCTATCCAACAGTTCCCGTTGAAGTTCGGTCCAGATGTGCGAAAATAGTTTATTTTCTATCACCAACTTGCCACTTGACATCTATCTGATGTAGATCAAAATGTGAAGGGGCTCCAAGGTATATCATGTCCAGTTATGAGTTTATGACTTCATAAATTTTATTAGATTGTTATATAAAGCCTTGTAATGATTAGGACATAATAAATGCCATAAGATCATCTAGAGAACGTAGCTTGAATGTGGAAATGGTGGATCAGGAAGAAGCCAATGCAGGCTGACTGAAAAACTCAATGAGAATGTACTTGTTCACAAAAACGTCTTTTATTCAAATTACGTAATACCGCATAATAATCAAGAAACACAATTCAATTAAACTCTTAAACGTAGCAGATTTCAAGTTTGCCTATGCATGTCCTGACATTTTTGATGCATTAAACTCTTGATTGAGAAGTTTATAGTTATTTGATGGCGTTTATCATTTCGGTAAAGTAACGGATTTGCAAAAAGCTAAAATGAAGAAAAAACTGCAATGGGCTGAAATTTAAAACAAATGCTATCTTAACTTCTCATTTAAGCGATTGAGTTAATGGAAGCTTTGTGTGTTCTGTGATCATGCTAGTCATGGTCGCGGTGAGATTGGAAGGAAAGTCCCGAGTAAAATGGCTGTGGATATGGCTTTGAATCAAATGGACTTGCTTTCATAATTGAAGTAGTAGGCGTTTTTATATCAATAGTTTACACTGCAACGTTCGGAGAGACAATGAAATGGACCACTTCAGATTAAGAACTAAACGGTCGTGTGATTTCCGAAAATTTTGGACAACATGGCGACACAGGGGTTCCGTCCAACGGGAACAAATAAACTGCTGTCGTCAAGGAAGTAAAGGAATTGCACGATCAGAAGGAACATAACCTTAGGTCCATGAACTCAGACAGATATTGTTCTTGTTGAAACCTTTGGAGCGCTCCAGCGCATTGTGAGGCCGATGTAAAGCATCCAGTGCATTCGTGTAAAATGGTGCAAAGTGTACGTCATGAAGGAAGCCGACATTTTGCCCACTATGAAGTAAAAAAGTAGAACCCGGAAAGCTACCGGAATGGTAGCCTGAAGTGGTCCATAACGATCTGCAAAGCTTCTATGAATATATGAAAGATTTTAATCGTGAAATTCAGAAAAAAAAGAGCTCTTCTGTGTGAGGAGTGTAACTGAATTCAAATTAGTGAAGGGTCCCATCTGACCAATCTTCTCTTTTTATACCTCCGCCGGGGTTTTGATATGATGAGGTGACTCTTCACAATACCGATATTCATAATCTTAACTCTAGTAGCGTTTGCCTCGGGTCCAGCCTCCCGCTGGCTGCGTGAACATAGTTATGGATAATAACCTGACATGTTAGGGAGTCGCCAAAGGAGATGTTTTTGGGTTGTTGTTTTTTTTTTGCAGACTGCGAATCATCCGTTCGCCGATAAAGGCATAATCAATTATTCTGTATTGTATTGGGAGTTATAATCAAAACCTTTCCCGTTTGCCAAACATAGTGCTTCAATGTGCTCAGACCGACTTCTCTAAGGAAGTATGGTACTCAAGAATGGGACAGCCCTTATCTTCTCCACATAAGTCATGAGCTTGACAGGTTTCTGTCCAGATGATCGAGATTATTATTCACTGACACTATGTTTGTTACCCCTGTTCACGAACGAGGAGATGGAAATAGAATTTTGAACAGGATATGCGTCTATTTTATTAAATTACCGCGATTCATTCAAACCGGGCATAAATTTAAGATGAACAGTATAAAATTAATACCTTTCCAGTTTACATTTTTAATTTCATTTATTAGTACCGTATGAAAAGAATTGTAAATAGTCGTATCTTCAAGGTATGAAGATGCCAGTGTTTTTTTCACTGTTGGCTATATTAGGTTTTACATCTCTCATTAACTTATCCACGGGTCCCAGGCCAAAATACTTTCCAAACATGTTGTTTCAGCTCTTCCTCCAAATTTTGACACAAAGAAAAATGCCCTTAAACCAATTAGCTTTTGAGAACTGCAGTAAAGCAGGCCGCCTAATAATTTAGGCCTTTTCATTCAGTAAACAGGATAACCTCACCCACCTAGCGACAACCACAAATTTTATACTTCAGTGGCTAAACCTCACCTGTTCTGAGTCTACACAATTATTTGCACCTATCTAAGCCTTTAAAATTAAAATCCAACCCCTTCCCCCCTCTCCATGGCCAGTTTTCTGATTTTATAGGGACTATGTAAAATTGTATATTTTTATGCCAGTTGCTATTGGCATCTTCATAGCTGAATCTTCAATTGTCGGCGAACAGATTTTACTAGCTGGTTCAGGTGACTTTGTATGACTCAGTATGGGCGAATGGATGCGTGACACCCAGCTCCAAAGTTCGACCGCCGCGCCATACGCATCCAGGGTAATGAAATAAAAGAGAGATCTGGTTCTACCCTTGTGTCACAAGGGTTGGAACAAAGACCCAAGTTCACATTTTTTTTCTGTTCTTCGGGCACATAATGTGAACTATCAGTGGATTGAGACCAAAGTCCGGTACATTAAAGTACGAGTATTGTGACGGAACCCACGTTTTGTGCGTACGAGTGTGTGTGTGTGTATGTGTGTGTGTGTGTGTGTGTGTGTGTCTGTCTGTCTGTCTGTCTGTCTGTCTGTCTGTCTGTCTGTCTGTCTGTCTGTCTGTCTGTCTGTCTGTCTGTCTGTCTGTCTGTCTGTCTGTCTGTTTTGCAATACTGATATCATGTATCTACGGTAAGAAGTCACCTATTCACCTTCCACCAAAATAAACTTAAAATTTGAGAACCAGTCTTTGCTTGGTCTATCTGGCTAACTTTATTGGAATAGTCCTTGTTGCATTTGCCACTTCATGGAATAAAAAAACAAAAGGCTCATTTTTTTCTAAATATTTATTAAGCCCATTTCATTTGAAAATATAATAACGCTTTGTGCATCATTGCTTCACGACAGAATATGCATGACACAAATCATACTGCTGTTAACACTACCGAAAACTGGCTGCTTTTTGCATATACAGTCATACAACTGGCATGTCAGGGGCCTCAATAGACTCTTTGTGGTTCACAAGATTCCATCTAGTGAGGTTTGTCCATAAGCAAATCATGGACCACGGTAGACAAAATGAGACATGGGTACCATTTGGGTTCCACATGGGTAATAGTATTGAGAAACACATGGCAAATCATGCATTTGGTGGGCAAGTCAAGCAGAATTATGTAAGCACCATCCACGTTGGCCCTTTTCAGAAAATATAAGATTAAATAAGATATTGAAATCTAATTTGTCCATATATGCATATTGATTTGTTTATTAGGACATACACCTACGCAAAACACAGAAGACGCAGACTCACAGTTAAACGAAATAGCACACACATATATATTCACGCGCGCGCGCACACACACACACACACACACACACACACACACACACACACACACACACACACACACACACACACACACACACATGCACACACACACACACATATACCACACACACACATGCACACACACACAGATATACACACACACACACATACATACACAGGTGCATATCTCAGATCAGGAAGAGTAATGGTTCCAGCCATTTTTACGTCAATATTCTTAAGAATAAGAGAAACATAATACGAGTACATATATCAGGTGGCTAACACCACATAAAAAAAAAACTGTGCTTAATATCTGAGTTTATTGATCCAACTTCTTTAACTCATGGTGTTTTGCAGCTTAGATTCGGTTGACATCAGCAGATGGATATGGCCTGTTAATACTGCAGATTTCAAAACGTGCATGTTATTGTTATATCAGAGCTATATTAATGCTAAAATTACATGTGTAACAAAAACACGCCAGGTGTGCGCTTGACAAATTAGTCCTCGTAAATCATATTTCATACACTGTTTTTGCTGTGACAAACTCATAGCACTTGCAAAGAGATAGATCTGTCTGTTAATGTGTCCAAACTTTCATCCCATGTTGTTTCTAAGTCATGAAGTTATAAAATTTTTAGTAAGATTTTTTAAATGTGGATGGTGGGGAGGTGGGGGCGGGTGAGAGAGGCACCGCTATATATGGCCTCTGTTATGGTTCACAGATATATCTGATGTGTTTGCTGAGAAAACAACAGGTTGAAGATTTCACGTCCAACAAGCGTTTGATAGGTGTTTGATCATGCTTTTGTATCGCCGACCTTTGGACTGGTGTGGTCGATTCCTCTTGCTTGTGCCATACTGTATTTTTAGAGAACAGTAGACTTGGGGGAGATCTGTTTCTCTGTTCCTCCGCTGGTGTCAGTCGTAGAAGAACCAGGTTTTCAGGGGAAAAGTTGGCAAAATGTGTTGGGGGGAGGGGGAAGGGGAGGGATGCAGGCAATGAGTCACGTGCTTGATGGTCACTCCGCACAAATATGTGTTTCTTGCCTACAAGAGCCTCGAACAGCCTCCGAATGACCGAACGATTTTCGGCGTGTAATTATTTTGGGACGGAATGGAATCTATAGAAAATGCCAGTGGCATATTTCATCTGAATTCGTCACTCAGCTATGTTGATCCTATCGACAGAATGGGGAAAGGAGAGAAAAAAAGGGGGTGGGGATGGGTGAATTTACCTTTCCTCATGCAAGTAAAACACAACAGCTTTGATTTATTCACACCATTAGCTTTTTCATAACTCTTCCTATTATAAGTCTGAGATGACTGTATATATTCGTACTTCTACTGGGATGTCTCTTGAGATCAGACTATGATTTGACTCACCAGACCTTTCAGTTTGGCGTACTTTATACTATCTAACTTCTAAAGGAGAAGGGTTTCTTATCAAGACTAGTAGAAATTTTCATGTTTTCTTTTGTCTGAAAGACCAAAGCACTCTGACATAACTCACAGACAGCTTCAAATGAGTTGTCGTCAAAATACAATAAATTATCGATAATGTGTATTCTGTTTCTTCTAATAATTACTAGTAGTCTTAATGGCAGTAGTAGGCTATTAGTAATAGTAGTGGTAGTTGTAGTAATAGTCATTGTGGTAGTAGTAAGGGTTGTTGTTGTTGTTGTTGTTGTTGCTGTT
>JAWQUT010000065.1:1587579-1640889 GCA_033807755.1 Ellobium chinense | reverse complement strand
TTGATACCACCTACAAACTGTAGTCTTGGAAGGAGCAGATGTGTTGAAAACAGATGTTAATTTGTCATGACACTCAGTTGCAGATAACCCGAACTTGAAATCATAGAAAATCATAGCTCGGAAATCACGCTTTTCGAGATTCATTTTGCGTCTTCTGCTAACGCACCTGTAGCTCAGTTTAGATAACTAAATTCGCGATATTTCCGGTTTCAATAGGAGCAGTACTACAAAATTTACGGATTTTCCCGATAAAAGGTGCAATATTGTGGTGTGAAAGTTTCAACACTCTAGCGCATCGGGAAGTAAACGAGTCCCGGTAATTGAAAGGTGTATCAAGAAAGAGAGCAGTGTAAAGGCAGACCTTTTCTGCGCCCCGTGGATCTTTGAAAACACTACCCGTTTCACGTAATGAATTCTGAAAGGAACTGTCTGGTACCTCTGATATAGAATATAGACTAATTTAACCTGGCACATTTTATTACTGTTATTGTCGAGCGCTTAGAGTCTGGGTTTTTCTTGGAATCAGCTCAGTGTGAATAACGTTCATGATTATTACTGTGGACCTCTCCCAAAACAACTTAAACCCCACAATTGATAAAATAGGCCTAAGAATGCAGTCTATATGCGGTGCCCAGCACACACAGTATTCATGATCTGCTTGGGACCCATGTGGGGTTTTCCTACATGATCTGGAGATCCTCTAACCAGTATGCCATCCGTATGATGCCAAGATGACTCGTTTCAAACCACATGCCCGTGTGTTTCACAGCTATATTCAGCTCATAATGATCTCATACTAATTTCTTCTTTTAAAAAAACCTCACAGTGGCACCACGTAGCTACCCTTACTAGGCCTGTATAAGACCCATTAACCCTCTAAGTCCCAAGTGTGGAAAAGTTAATATAGTGAGAAAGCCAGTTCTTTTCGAGGTTTTGAGTAAGTGGTTTAGATCTCTTCAACTTAACTTTTATACCGTCATATTGTATATTATTGTTATGTAGTAATATTGTACACTGGTTCTTTGAGGTGTCATTTCCACATAGTTATAATGTCATAGTGTTACGGAAACACCAAGCTCATGTGCCATATACGGCACAGTGGGTCTTTAAGGGTTAATATAAATCTAGATGTGGGAGCAGGTGAGAGCTTTTAATAGTTTTATCAGAGTTCTAGTGCTTCGGGCGTTTGGTAGATGACCTGATAGCCTCCAAAGGAGCTGAAAAGTTCACTGAAATCTCAGGTCTATTTGTATACCTGTAGATCTGTTATAAAATTTAAGAATTGAATGTTGCCTACATACCAGATGTTCTTCATCTGACATGACCAGGTGTTGCAAAAAATGTGCAAATAACAAAGATTACCAAAAATTGAACTTTAATATATTCGCAGACAAGTTGTCTGTGTTAATGTATCTTGAATTTCTTATGTAGATATTGCCGGAGTCTATTGTGCCTAGTTCTTAGCCTAAACTTTACTGTTTGTTCATTTCTGCATATTGGCATGAAGATAGAGATCTAACTCTATACACGACAGAGGCAGTCATAACTTTTCCAGCTTGCACATTATTTCCGATATTGTTTTAAGAACCAGTCTGAAATTCTAAACAATATTATACCTATACATAAAGCAACATATGAAATATAATTTGTGAAATGACACCTTATACGTCTACACTGGCGAAATGTGAAGTCATTTCAATAAATATTGGCTTGATCTGAAACTTATATCACGTGTCATTATTTTCATTATTGTTATTAAGTGCTTCAGCGGATGTGCAAATATGACATCTTCACGAACAAGTCCGTCCCTGTTTCACTTATAACGTCATACTCTATAAACTAGGTCAAATGCAAATATTAACACTATTTTGTCCAACGTCTGTTCTGATGACAGAATCTGAATTCAAAGTATTACTTTAAAGGCCCACCCGGGGTCAAAAAGGAAACCAGAGGCAAAGTATGACACTGCCCTAATTTGAAGTCAGTCGCGCGGTCCAAGTGTGTTTTTTTTTCCGAATTTCCGAATGAAACATTTCATATTGCACAGAAACTTTGCCGCTTTTTAGTTTACTGTTCCTTCTGACGTTACGGTAAAGGTTGCAGGAGCCAAAATGTAAAAGCCTCTTTGAGCCATTTAATATAAATTTCTCCTTGAACCACAGAAACGTTCCGAGAAGGCCAAGGCTAGTCTGTCGGTCAGGTGCCATCACTATGCTCAAATTACATAGTCTACTGTTTACAGTGGGGGTCCTTCATTTAGATTTTGAACAAGTTTAGATTAGGTGAAAAAGGGTTAAAACTTTGGCCTTCTTTTGCAGATCACAGGCCCGCACAAACGAAATCCGCTGAAGTCAATGGCAAACACTGCGTGCAAAAATTATGTTTTAACAAATTCAAGACTGAATTTTACCACTTTTGCGGTGTGGTTTCAGGTTATACGATTATTTCTACACAATTTGTCCAAAGAGCAGATATTATACTCTGCTACTAACGACTCTGATAGTCCAGTTTTGTTGGGTTTTTTAAACCAATTAGGCTCCTGCAACCTAAAGAAAATAGATAATATATAAAACATCGAATATTTGAAATATGAAAGCAAATTCACTTAAATCGAGACAGTGTCCACGGCGGGGGGTGCCGTTCGATTGAAACGACCCGATGGCCCAGCTTTAAGCTCATAGTAATTTTACAAAGAACTAGGCCTATTCATGCAGCATGAATCGTCGTACACAATCCAGCTTTTCTCTAGACTTCAGCCATGTGGGATTCAAGATGTTAAGGTATGAAGATGCCAATGTTGTTTTTTTTTTCACTGTTGGCTATATAAGGCTTTACTCTCATTAACGTATGCAGGGATCCCAGGCCAAAATACTTTAAAAACATGTTGATTAGCTCTTCCTCCAAATTTTGACACAAAGAAAATTACTCCTAAATTTATTAGCTTTTGAGAATTTGGGCCGTGAAGGAGGCTACCTAATGTTTTAAGCCTTTTCCCTCAGTAAACAGGATAACCTTACCCACCTAGCAATAACCATAAATTTTATATTTCATTGGCTAAAGCTCACCTACTCTGAATCTACAGATGTATTTGCACCTATCTAAGCCTTTGAAATTCAAATCAAACCCCTTTCCCCCCTCCCCATGGCCAGTTTTCTGATATTATAGGGACTATTTAATATTGCATATTTTTATGCCAGGTGCTATTGGCATCTTCATACCTTAAGAAGGGCCACTGAAAACAGTAACATACGCCGAAGAATTTCCCTGCTATTACTGATACATGTAAATCGAAGCACAGGAATTAGGGAATGGAAAACAAAGATTTGGCTCATCAAACAATAAATAATGGGTATGGAATAGTAAATGATTAATTAATTTTATTCATATTAGTCTGGTCTATTTTAAGTTTCTTTTTCTCGTGCTGTTGCGGTAGTTTGCTTTAATCTCCCCGTGCGCTGATTTGGTCATACATATATGAAAAGACCATGCGTTTTGTGCATCGGTTCAGAATGTTTGGTAGATCTAGTTTAGGTAAACATTGACTTAATATTTAGTGAATGCTGGAGCTTCTTAGCACTAAACATTCTCGGTACATAGTTGCGTCATCCCCGATTTATGCCCCTAATCTAAGACATGTTATGCTGAAGTATACTAAATAATCATTTTTTTTTTTCAAAAAAATCCAACCAGCACTAGGTCTTGTTTGAATATTCCTGAAATTCCCGCAGTGCAGGTGGTCTAGTTGAGAGCAAAACGTTCTGGATTTCTTAAACAACTATTGTGTTAAGATAGACGCAGCGTTTGATGTTTCTGTGTCGGACCAATGTTAGAACAGGGCTTTGAGCACTGAGTATTACATCCTTTTTTACTGTTGTGCAAATTTTACTCTTCCGACAAAGGGGCTTATCTCTTCAAAACCGGGAGGAATTCCAAATGAGATTCACACCTGATGCTCCTATCTTGACAAATATTAGGGTTAAGGACTCGCCTCGACCGACAATCCTGTCACGATGGGCATTGGAGTTAGGGCTAAGGGTAGAGTTAGAATTGGAGAGAAGGGTTGGATTGTATTAATAGGCATGAGTTCCAGTCAGAGAAAAACCTTTTCTGAAACAAGTGAGAGGTTCGACAGAATTCTTATCTAATTTCTGTCATTATATCAAGATCATTCATAATTTCACAAACATATTATGTTGGGAGATGAGTATTAATATGCAGATCACGAAGATATAAACTAGTGACTTTGGTGGAGAAACTTACATAACGTAGGTCCTTGCAAAGAACCGGCCACGTTTATAATTTTATATGACGTATAATCAGCGTGAGCGGTCCTTTGCAAGAACCGACGACACGTCCTTTTGTCGATAGATTTCAGTTGTCGTCGACGTGAGTAAAAGGCGTAAAAAACATAATTATCAGTCAAGCATCGGGGCTGGGATGAAGAAAAGCACTGACCTCCGATCGGGTGACTAGACAAAATATGACTTCACACACTAGGACCAAGACATTGTAATGTCGCCTCTGTACGTTATGCTCGTCGAAGTATAATTGTTATGCTTTATCTACATTGTTTGCTCATAATGTTATGTGTATCTGAGCTTATAAAGTTATTGTTAATGTTATTGTTATTGTTAGTGTTAAGGTCGACGGGCGAAGATTATGATGGGTGGTAAACGCCTGCCCTCCTCGTTGCGGCCGCTTTCTTTTCATTCGCTCCGCTAAGAAAACAAAAATTAGCATTCGATTCTGGTTTTTGAGGTTGATGTGAACTGAGCTAAAATGTAGTTAGAAATGTACCCTTCAGATCAAGCTCAGATGAAGCAGTCAAATAACTAAAGTTCAGATCACTCTCAGTTCGTCTAAAATAGCTCTTAGCTCAGATCAAGTTAACGTGAACTGAATATTAAGTTCATGAACTTTCATATGATCTCAGATGTACCCACATACACAATGCATGGTATGTGAATTCCCGCAATGAACGAAATGTATTGAAACACCAAATCCTTACGTGGGCCTGATAAAATCGCAGTCATGCTGCAGGTCTAGATAGAATCCTTTTACTATCTTACGGAAAGTAGGTTATCGGCTATTCGGGGGTGATTTATATCACTGTGAAAGTGATATTTGACTTTTCGAAGCGTGACGCGCAATTTGAACAGACGCACTTTGTAATGTCAGCCGACAGCACAACAGTTAAGCAGGGCCGTGTGAACATAGTGAGAAACTCTGGTCCAACAAAATGTCTCTATAACTATACTGGCAAAAGTGACACAGTGCTGGCAAGTCTTTGAGATTGCTGGCTCCTAATTTTATTTTTCTTCTTTCTGCGCTGTAAATGAAATGTATTATTCTACAAATTCAACTGTGATCTTGATTTTTTTTTGTATTTTATGCATAGGTTAAAGTACTTCCAAAGCCCTTTATTTTAAGGGGGAGTTAACACCCAAAATTTCTCACAAATTTACTTCAAAAATACATTCATTTCGCGTTCTGACATGGTCCCAAATTTTTCATTAACCTGGTTTCGACCGCATGCTAATACATTGGCCTAACACATTTCATTTCTAACTGTATCTGAAACTTAGAATTTGATGCTTTATTTAGATTAGAATGGTGCCTTTTTCTTTTTTACTTATTTCAACACCCTGACAATGGCTGGCAGGGCCCCAAAAAAGGGGGAGGGGGATTTTATATATTAGCAACTGATTAATAAGAATGTACACAATCAGCGATGCGATATCGAGAAGCAGTCCTCCCCTCTTCATGGTTACTCCAGCTTTGGCAGAAAGCCACATATCTAGATTCGCTGAGTGGTTACACTCGCCTATTATGTTTAACTGGGTGGGGGGAGGGGGGAGGAAGGGGGCAGCGTGGCTGTGCAGATTTTGAGTGGTTCTCATAATCTGAGGCTGTGGGTTCGACTCAAGACTCCGACGCTTTGCGCTGTACTATCCTTGGAAAAGACGCTTTACTCCCTTTTCCTCACTTCACTCAGATATATGACCAAAAACGAAAAAAATCCCGAAATCCCCCAAACATTCGAACAAAAAGTTTCTCAACGGTTTTAGGCCCCAGTGGACATGGTGAATGATAGGATTAAAATCAGACGTCCTGGACATCTCTTTACTACCATTCAAACGTTGGGCTGTAAACCGATGTTCAGATGGGTGATGCTATGAACGGTGTCTTGCATGTGACACAGATTAGAGAATAGTCAGAATAGTTTGAACTTGAGCCAATATCTGCTCTTGAATACTTGAACCTTTTGTTAAATGGTGTTTTTTGTTGTTGTTGTTGTTTTTTGTTGTTGTTGTTGTTGCTGTTGTTGTTGTTGTTGTTGTTGTTGTTGTTGTTGTTGTTGTTGTTGTTGTTGTTGGGGGGTGTAGGGGAGGGGAAAAGGGGAGGGGGATGATCGTATATTTATCTACAATGAAATGAATACCTGTCTCTAGAGTTGGGAGACCAGTGCCCTGCACTATGGCATCCAACAATGACTTTATTATAGATTTCGTGCATTATACTGTGATATATCATGCCGTTCTGTATATCTGTGTACATAGACAATGTACATAGAGAGGTTACTTGAATGAGTTTCAAATTATATGGCAACCTACTGTTTGTAGAGACTGTTCACACCTAGTGTAGTTCAGTTTTCAGATTTTAAGAATTGCACATTGCAATATGGATAGAATTGCCAGTATGTTCTTTTCATGTTTTTAAATCAAACTTCGTGATACATAAATAATGAGACCTTCGGAAAAATTCAGGGATGTGCATCGCTAGAATCAGATAACTTAACAGTTTAGACCTGCTGCTCATGCACTCTTCTTCTTCTTCTTCTTCTTCTTCTTCTTCTTCTTCTTCTTCTTCTTCTTCTTCTTTTTCTTCTGCTTCTTCTTTTGCTTCTTCCACTATGGTCTAAATATCAATTTCGATGGTTGTTTGACCGCGCTGATAAACGATTCCTTTTTTTATCACCATTTATTATTTAATAGGCTACTAGTTTCGGGATGACATTCATTTTACGAGAACTGACACTTCCGACAATCAGGCAACTGGTAGTTTTCTGACAGACTGTTTTCTTTGAGAGCACTCCATGCTATGGGCGGTGTTCTGAATATGACACATAGTTTTGAATTTGAGTCAATATCTGTTTTTGAACATTGCGTTACCCCTTCGCTACATCACTTTGTTTCAACCACTGATATCACCAGTTACCGTACCTCCATTAGCCTGTACGTAGGAGACTTCCCATGCCTATTAAATGTGACGTATGGATACGTCTGTTATGTCTAAGAGTGTGTGTAGCAAGAGATAAGGACGATTATGTGCGTCAGAAATGGCGCAGGAATTAAAGTTGACCTACATCAACAGGAGTTCGCAGAGTTTGATAGTATACGGATACCATTCTTAAAAACTCACAGAGAGCGATACAGGCGATCTTTATTGCCATCAGCCATTCGCCTTAGCAGTGTTTCTTAATGTGGTATGCTTGTACGTAAAGCGTGGTGTGCAGGGGTGGGTGTAGGCGCAAGGATGTGTATGTATGAGTGAACATTATTAATCTGTTTGTATTTTTCATTGTATAAATGCTGTGAAAACGAATTTCCAAATCTGGATAATAAAGGTTTATCTTATCTTATCTTATCTTATCTTATTTTATCTTATTCTTCACAGTTTCCTTTATAGTATTTACGCTACTACATCCCTAGATGAATTCTTAATAACTCTATCTAGTTTTTCTCCTATAAGTTACAAAGTGATACATGTCAACAGCATAATCTGTAGGCCTACTTTGTTCATGGCAAGCTTGAGCTTACAGGCACTCTTGTGTCCTCATGTGAACTCCACACAGATCAGTGAAAACTCAAAAAGATCGGTAGACTTCTCCACGAGGTTCAAAAAAGTTATTTAAATTCAGATATACTGCACGGTACTGCATCGCAGAATATGTCTGAGTATGGCTTAGTCATGTCATGTATTCCGAGAAAGCTAAACTTTACGATTCAAAGGAAAACAAAAAAATGGGTGGACCAGCGAGTAATGGGCGTAATCGAGTAAAACTAATCAAATACTATGATTGCTATGAAACAAATCTTACTTAGCTGATTACATCTTATTGCTTTTTTACGACACACCTGGGAGCAAAATTGATAAATGGCAGGAAAAGCAAGTCTCTACAAGTTTCTATTTCTCAGCTTTTTCTCCTCAGGTGTTTTCCATCATAGCATCTAAGCCATATCATCTCTCCTTTCCCTTCTCCCAAACCACTCACACAAACAAACAAAAATCCAATGTCGTGAGTGGAATGATGTGCCGTCACGTCATCACAACAAGCAATCGATTATTACTCGACTACCTATAGCTGGAATGATCAGTAATCGCGATAAGTAAAATAATCCTGGTATAGCCCAGCACTAGTACTAGCAAGCTTAGATATCTTAGAACACAATTTATTTAAATTCGTGAATCGTAGTTTGAATGAAACCGCATATCTCTTAAAATAGTAAAGGAATGGCAGCATTCCACCAACGAATTTGGTGGATCACGTATGTTTTAGAATTTCAATTTAAATACAGTATATTGAGCTGCAAGGTATCGATAATTATGATAAAAGGCTTTCAAACGCGCAGGTCTCCCATTCATAAAAAAAAATGCCACATTCCATTTCTTTTGAATTAGAAAAGCAGGAAATGTATCGTAAAATTTCAACATAGCCCCCGATAAGAGGACATATCTATACCTTATTTTTCTACCGTAATTCAAGATCCGAAGTCTTTATTGTATACACTCTAGGCCAAGAACATAAATTCAATACATAAACTACGGGAAGTGAAAGAAAGTGAGGACGGAGAGAAGGAAAAGAGGAGAGAGAGAGAAAGGAGGAAACAAACAAACAAACAAACAAACAAACAAACAAACAAAAATACTGGCTAGAATTGATACATGTTTAACAAGTTTAACAAGTTATTGCGTCAGGCTCCTGCTCTCCGTTTATTGGGACCGTAAATTAAAGTCAGGCAGTAATATTGGTCTTCCAGGTACAAAAAGATAACCGTAGGCCTGTGTCTTGACTTGTTTCTTTCATGACCTTGAAAATAATTATCTGCAGTACAGCTATTTTTTAACGGAAAATATCATCATGACGTTATTGTTAAAAGGTAAAGGCTGAGGTTTCATCTAAAATGAAAGCATGAGAACGGGCAAAAAAAATCTATCAGCCAACTCCGTTTATGGTGTCAGTACTAGTCAGCAGGAAGCTTTTTTTAGTTCACGCCGCTGATCGGGAAAACCGATCCTGACATGCATTTCAGGGTGATTGTAGAGCACTTTTGACAGACTTGAATGGGAAAGGGAAAATCGCAAGTTATCAAAGGTTAAGGGCAGGGCAAGAAGATATGATATAAAAGCCCGAGAGATCCGCGCAGTCACATATAATCAGTATAGGCTGCATCAGAGAAGAGACTGATGATCAAATTAAAAGAGTAGGCCTATTCTGCTCGATTTACAAACTTCATTGAAGACATTTCGTTTCTCCAGTGGCATCCTCCACACCACGTGGCTCTCCTGTCCATCATCATGCCTACCCTTGCAGTCATCTCTCTCCTGATTGTCGCTACCGTCGTGGACAGCGCCCCTATCTATAAGACCAACGACGCTTACCTACAGAGCAGGGCGCAGCTCATCGACTCTGATGTGCAGAGGCGCATAGGCGGCACCGTGTATCTTCCGACACTGGAAGAACAGCAGCTCAACTGTTTTATCAAAAAGGTTTGAGGTGTAGTTGTTCTTGTTAGTGATTGACTGGGGAATCAGGAGAAGAGCCAGAGCTTAAATAGGATGGAAGCCAGTCTGGCATTAGAAGGTCTTTTTTTTTTTTATTACACTGGCCAGTTCCAGTTACTTCATATGATCAAATTCTAGTCGGCTTATATACACTTAGTATAGGGTGTTGGGGAAGAACAGTAGCTCAATTGTTTTATCAAAACGGTTTGAGGTATAGTTGTTCTTGTTAGTGGGTTTTATTTTAATAGACTAACCAACTCCACTTTCCTAATATGATCAAACTCTAGTCGGCTTATATACTCTTGGTTTAGCGTGTTGGGACTCGTTCTAGCAACAGCTTAAAGGGCCTAGTAACTAAAACAGTCTTGATTACAGATCATTATAATTAAAGCTTTATGTCTTTAATCAAAACTAAATATGATCTGCCGAGGTACGACACAAAACTTTTTGAAAAATCTATAATGGATTATTTTATCAAAACTATTTAACTTTTTGTGCTTACTACTTTTTCAAGACGGACAGTTCAGATATAAGACGTACAAAGAAAGGCAAGTAAATACGAGTCTGAGGGTCAGAAATTGAAATGGACTTAGAGCAACTGAGAGACGTAGTGAATGGGCTTGAGATAAGCCCGTTGTCTGAGTTATTTAATGCAACGCTATACATAAATGCGTTATGTATTTACTTACAGTTATTAATGTGCGCCCTGTGGATGTTTGATTTGAGTGCTAGATAGAATTGATTGATTGATTGATTGATTGATTGATTGATTGATTGATTGATTGATTGATTGGTTGATTGATTGATTTTTAGATTTATTGATTGATGAATTTTTGTTTGATATTTAATCTGTACGGTCATTTGTTATTATGCATGCCCAAATACCACTATGTGGTTTGGGCTTCTTCCCAATACATCTTGCTCAAACCTCCTTTTGCAGGAGAAGCAGCGTATCATGGATGACAACAGGCTGAATAGAACCGACTATATTCCTGCGGTCAGTTTCTTCCGTTCCAAGGCCTGGGTGGAGACCACACCTATTTTCCGGTTGATCAAAAAGATGCCAAAGGGTGCATCGCTCCATCTCCACGACCTCGCTATCGCAAGCATTGACTGGATAGTGAAGAACGCCACCTACCGGGATAATGTATACATGTGTGTCGACGCGGAAGGTTTCATCAAGCTGGGAGTGTTTCAGAATGCTTCTTCAAACTCTGGTAAGTACTGCATCTTTGGACCTGGTAGTCTTAATTGTTATGACCTAAAGATCGGGTCAGCGCATGAATTCCTCAGATCTAGCGAGTATCAATCACCCATTGGTGGAACCGGTTGCTAGGCTCCTTGTTACTAGGTTAGACAAGCATTAAGCAAATATGGCGGCTAGTCGAGTGATAGCCATTATCTCTTTACAGTTTATAAAGGATGTGCTTGATTACCGTCATCGAAAAGTCTCCAGATGGATTGCAAATTACATGAGAGAGTTGGCTTTACAGTATTAGGATGTTGAGAAGATTATTGCTATCCTGTGTGACGTGGAAATTGGGATTAAAACGAAGAAAGGAAACGAGAGAGACGTCTACGTGCATTAGCATAATGTATTGAAAGCAAAATGACCGAAGATTTAGCATAGTGCTGGATCGCATGGGGAATGTCAGTCATTTGTCGGAGGTTTTGCAAGTCAAGTGAAAATTCAGCATGTCACGTGACACCATCTAGCAACTGCATCCATCGGCTGCCCTTTAATCAAATGGTCAGTCAGTTTGTGATACAACTGGTTATTGTAGGCCGCATGCATGAAAGAGCTGTGCTATGAAATTTGTCATAAATTACCCACCCTGGAGTATAAGAGGGTAGTTAATTTTGGGCCAAGCACATCGGATAGAAAATGATTAGTTCCCTTGCGTGTTTTGGAATTTGCAGCTTGGCCAAAAGGTTGCGATGTTACGCTCAGGATCTGAGGGTCGTGGGTTTGATTATCGCCTTGGTTATGTTGTAAGTGTCTTGGGGAAAGCTTTTCATTCACTTTGTCTTCAGGTCATCCGTCTATAAAATAGATGTCTGGCTATAGGCATTGAAAGATATTGTTAGAATGCTAGTGATCAGCGTCTTTAAATGACAGTAGCACTGCATGTTTTCCACGGAATTGAAAATGACCTTGAATGATCTGGTCAACAAGGTAATAATAATAAGAAGTCAAATTGTACCTGAACCTTTTAAAGCGGTTGCCCATATCTAGATTACATATTCGTATTTCTACACTCAGACATTGGCTGGCAGGGCGCCCCCTGCCCCTCCAAATAAAAATTTGGATTTTATATATTAGTGGATTAACATGATTGTATACATTCAGTAGCTTGGTCTATTGATAGGTACCAGAACCTTTCAGAGTCATACTGAAACACATGTTGACTGCCTACTAGAGTTCTGCTTACGAACATCTTTTTCAACTGCGCAGATTTTTGTATCTTTCAGCGTGTGGATAATAGTTTTTAGCGTAGCCTGATCTAACCTACGTGGATGAAATAATTAAGAACTTGCGCATTAACGATGGAATCTCTGACCACCGTGAGAATCACATAAACTCTGCATTAAGGGTGCATTTAGCACCGATGCACTAATGTAATTCCTACGATGATAAGAGTTCCCATATTTGATGCACAAGCTCTCAGTTCTGCTCATGTATTTGTATTCTTTGTTTCTCTCTTCAGAATGTACATGGAAGGAGGTTAAGCAGGAGAGAGAGGCCGCTTCTAATCCTGACGAATTTGATGAAATGTACAGTATTTCTCCTGTTTATTTCTCATCTACTTTAATCCTTTAAATCTCAGTACCATTTCTCTCAATCTTCTTTTTGCTTTTCGGGCAGGGGGTGGCCTCAGGGGAGCTGAAAGGCCCAGCGCCTGCTACTAGGAGGCATGATCCATCTAATAGATAAACAAATCGTCAAAAAACTGCTCACCTAATTTCAGCTATAAGTGGCACCAGGTGTGTGTAGGAGGGGGGGGGGGNGGGGGGGGGGGAGTCACCCCTCGCCGCTCACCCCTCCCCGCCTTCCATAGATTACGCGTCAGTCTTTGGGAACCACACTTGCGTCCTTTGGCCTCCCTAGTCAACATTCCTGAGTCCGCCGCTGGGAGGAGCAGAGGGGAAAGAGAAGAGAATGGGACTGGGGCACAAACCTCATGTCTTGATAACTTATCATTAAATGTTTCTTATAGTATCTATCTTGGTTACTATCGAACGAGCAAGATCCTTCATCATATCATGACTATTGATGTCATCTCAATGGTGTGTATTCAGGAAGTATTGGGTTGGTTTTTTGGGGGTTTTTTTACCGGAAGAGTGAAAGTTAGCGGATATTAAAAATGATTTATGCTAAATTGGGACTGTCCACTCAGAGTGTCTGTTATACTGTAATACACGGGGCTTTGCTATCAAGAGAGAACTTTTAGGCACACACAACACATTATTCAGCCAAAAACAAAACCCATATGCCATAGCACAAAGACACTGAACATAAAAAGATGGAGAGTGTAGTTAAGCTCTGTAACGGATTTTGGTAAGCTGGGAGTGTGCTGTCTGGCTTTATCACGCAGTAGTTTACACGTTTTGTGTCACAAACAACGATACTTTCTTTCGGTATAAAAAAAAAAAATGCTTATACAGTATTATTGTTGATTAGGGCCATGGCAGAGTGCCGTCTGGGCATGGCTGCCGGGCAACTTTACCAGGGGGAATAACTCTCGCAAATTCCATTAGGAATAAGGTGTATACAGGGTTGCATTTCTGCACAGGGCACTGCACTGAATTTGAATTTGAACTGAACCGGAAACTCCGGCAAATTTCGTAGGTAGTATCCTGGGACTCTCCTCTCGTATTTGATTTAGGATTTAGGGTAGGATTAGGGGAGGAAAAGCAAACATGGGATAGTCCCTAAACATTATCATTTACCCAGGAATTCACTCAGATGTGTTTTAATTTCTAATCCGACCCCCTAAACCTAAATCAAGCTCAAGATGGAAGTGTCTTGGGATATCGTCCATGAAAAAAAAAACAATCATTCAGATGTACGCAGTGTCAGGTAGGCTAAGTATGTTGTATGATAAATATTAGGCCTATGATGATTTAAGGACAATATCATGAGAGTCTCCCAAGGGCCGTTGCTGGTGGTTTGGGACGGGGTTTGCATCCTGGCGGTCCAGGAAACTTCGTAAACAAAGTCGAGAAGCTGACACACCCCCATATACAGACACGCTGGCGAAGAGATAGCATGCCGTGTGCAAGTGCAATCCTCCATTGTAAGTCATTACATTTGTTTCCTAAGGCATCTTTGTGCAGACTTGCATCGTCTCACAAAAAAATAGGGCCCATTGTAGGTCATGATATTAGTTTTCTTGAGGCATCTTTGTACAGACCTGCATCTTTCCACAAAAGATAGGGCCCATTGTACTTTGTAGGTCATGATATTTGTTTTCTTGAGGCATCTTTGTGCAGACTTGCATCGTTCCACAAAAGACAGAGCCCAGTATAGGTCATGATATTTGTTTTCTTGAGGCATCTTTGTGCAGATTTGCATCGTTCCACAAACGACAGAGCTAATGCCTGGTAAATAACAGGCCTAGGTCGTCTGGCAACCGATTGGTCGTGGTCCTACGATTGGTCGTGGTCCTACAAAAACCATTAACAGCATCTTCTGGCAAATGATAGACCAATATCATCAATGACAGATCATATTCGTCTAGCAAATGTCAGGCCAAAGTGTTGGTACCTTTAACATAATTATTTTTAATGATGCCATATCGGAGCCTGAATTTGTTATCCATGTTTCAGGATCCGACAGAATATCAGCATGTTGACCACAGACCCCTTGCAGATGTATCCCAGTGTGAACAAAGTATGGGACAGATTCAACAAGTATTTTGATCAGGTAAGAACGTACAGAAACATCTCTTCTGTCCAAATCAAGTTTCCATACGCGTGCATCGCAGCGCATCGCACCACACCGCACCGCACCGCACCGCACCGCACCGCACTGCCACTGTGCACACTTTCCTGTTGCAATTTGGTCATGAGAGGTCTGGCCCTCTAAACTTATCCCTGATGTTCTCCATAGAGGGCTTTTGTTTTTGTTGTTTTGTTTTTAATTTTCTCTTTTTTGGGAGTCCCCGATTAAGTCAATACTCTAGGGGATTACCAATATCGTCAACAAAAAAAAAAAAATCAACCAACCTACCATGACAATCATTGCCTACAGCATTCGCTCCAGAACGATACAGTTCAGCGGGTTGTGGAGCGGAGATCGTGAAAGAATGTGGACAGCGATTATGGTAAAAGTGGAGGACTAGAAATTTGGGCCGTGTGAGAACTAAACTTAAGGGATACTTATAAACTTTGAGAGTTTTGTGGTTTGTTTTTTTTTTTTTCTGTGATGAAGGCTTATCGGAGAGAGAGATACATGTAGTTACGAGTGGATGGCGGACTTTGAATCATTTAGTTTTGTTCTTTCTCACCCGTGCATGATATTTACGGGGGTAGTGAGGTGGGGTTAGGAGGGGAGGGGAGGACAGGAACATCGCCATTTTTCTTTTACATGCACATTACGGCTACTCATACTGTTACAAAATGTACATTCAAAAGCTCAGTTATTGAAGGTTTAAACTGTTCCTGTAATGATAGGCTAGCTCAGCTTTTTAAACAGTGCCAGCACAAGCAAATATGGAGAAAGATTTTCATACTTACCTGTGGAAATATAGGACTGTGAGAATATAGGGCGGTAAGAATATAGGGCTGTGAGATTATAGGGCAGTGAGAATATAGGGCTGTGAAAATATAGGGCGGTAAGAATATAGGGCTGTGAGAATATAGGACTGTGAGAATATAGGACTGTGAGAATATAGGGCTGTGAAAATATAAGACTATGAGAATATAGGGCGGTAAGAATATAGGGCTGTGAGAATATAGGGCTGTGAGAATATAAGACTGTTAGAATATAGGACTGTGAGAATATAGGGCTGTGAGAATATAGGGCTGTGAGAATAAAGAGCGATAGGAATGTTATTGTCATAGGCATGTTATTGTAACTGGTTTCATTTAGACCTTCTCAGATATGGCCACGTCAGTGAAATTGTTGGTCTCGACAGTTAATAATAGCTCGCTCACACACACACACACACACACACACACACACACACACACACACACACACACACCGACGTCTCTTTGAAGCAGCCGTTTGGACGATGGGTAGCAAGAATGCAGTGTCGATGTAGATATGATCCTGTTCAACATTTTTTTCACAGTGTAAGAAGCTGAAAGTAGAAATTCCTTCCATCTTCTTTTAATGTTGTAACTCCTATCTCATTCGCAGGTCATTAAAATTCTCTTCCACGCCCCCATTATGAGGGATTACTACAGACAAGCACTACAGGAATTCTATGACGACAATGTCCAGTATATTGAGCTAAGGAGTCAACTCTCCGGGGTGAGTGCTGCCCAGCGGCGACCAAGATGGCATTAGCAGTGATGAAAACAAAATTAATGTAATAATGCAGTCGTAGATACCATTTTAGCGGGAACGTCCAATCTGCTTCTGAAAAAAATGCCGCAAACGGTCTTTATAATGTACTTCATTGCTAAGACTGTGCCTGAGTGGTACAAAGAGGATATTATTTTTTTTAAAAAGGTAGTACTGTATTTGCACACGGCTTGCTTTCCTTTCACATGTGAAAATTCGGGGGTGTGTCAGCTTCTCGATTTCATTACGAAATTTGCCGGCGTTCCGGGGTTTGTCTCCTGTCCCTAACTATCAGCTTAGGCCCTTGGGAGAACCCCGTGATATTGGCCTTAAATCATACATGTGCCTAAATCGTAACGCAGACTAAGTCAAACAAAAAAGTCACACAGTCAGATGTACACAGTGGCAGTACTTGACACTATCACTGTGTGCATTTGACTGTTTGACTTCTTTCGCGGGCGACATTCCTGGACACTCCTCCCTATGGGGTTGGTTTAGAGTTAGGGGTAGGGAAAGTATGCTAAGTATAAAGTATAAAAAGAAAGTTTTAAAAGTATAAAAGAAAAAGTATGCTGTCCTAAGTTTGTTATTCTTCCTTAACCCTACTCCCAAACCTTGTCCCTAACCCTAAATCAAGCGCGAGGAGAGAGTCCTGGAATATTGTCTACGAGATTTTCTGGAGTTCCGGGCTCACTCGAGTTCGGTACATTGCTGTGTGCAAATTCCCAACACTCTATTCATGAATAGCAGCAGGAATGAACCGTCTGCATCATCATCGAAGTATTCGCTACCATTGTCACTACCATTGCTATCAACATCATTATCATCATCATTATTATCATCATCATCATCATCATTGTAAAATAAGCGAAACTTTAAAAACAATCAGACAACTTCAATGAAAATTTCATAAGCGCTTAAGGGTAAAACAGTTTAAACGTTTCGGCAAAAAGCCCTAGTCAATAGAAAATCATCATCATCATCATCATCATCATCATCATCATCATCATCGTCATATTACATTTAGTTTTTCGCAGATAAATATTATGAAACAAATTTAATATTGCAAATTTTCGAACTGAAAAGGTCTTCTCTCATCATTATCTTCATCTTTATCATCATCACCACGATCATCTTGGCGACCATTACCACTTATACACACCATCATAATGATCATGATAATATTACATCGTTATCTTCTCCATTAGTACCGTATCATCTTCATACCACATCACCATCTTTACCCCTTCTATCACCATCAACAACCACCACGATACCGATACCTACTACTACAACATCATCATCATCATCATCATTAATCCAGTCACGTTTAAAAAAGGAAGTTAAAAAGAAGAAAAAATAATAATTACAAGATATCCACCAGTGTATAAAAACTGACATTTTTATGACTTTAATAAACTGCTTTCAAATAAAACTATAGCTGAAGCCGACACAACCTCAGATATGCTCAGAACCTTCTTTTCCCACAGTCATCATAATATCGTCAGCATCTGAAATGACCAGGAGAATAAATTTGAACAAAATGTGTGTCATCTTCTTCCAACATAACACATTTAATGTTCAAAACAGAGGATGATGTGGTTAACTATGGCCATGTCTGTGAAGTGACGCTGAAAGCAAATCGGTGTACAGCTTTCTTTATAGACTACCCCATGACTGTTTTGCACATAATATTTCATTTCCTTTTTTATGTCCTGCACCCAGTACTATGATCTAGACGGCACGACTCACGACGCTGACTATGGCGTTCAGTTGTACAAGGAGGTCACAGAGGAGTTTGTCCGAGAACATCCTGATTTTAGTGGGGCAAAGATCATCATGTCTGGTTTGAGGTAAGCTACTTAAATTACAGTATATGAATCGGTGCCCATATTATGCTTAATACATACCGACGGTCTTCTCATTTGCATATAACCGGTCAGGCTGACCAAACGTCATATATGTAGAGGTGGCTGGTCCTGTGCGAAGACCGACGACACGTTAATTGAAGTCCTGCGGGTTAACTACAGTGAACACTGCTAATGGTTTGGAGAGTTTCTCGTGGTTACGCAGCGCGCTAACTACTACAGTATAATGTAAGGATTTTGCATACGGCCAAGGCGGCTCCAAAAACATTTTACTAGATTTCAGGGTTTACTAACTTCAAAATTTAAATCTTATGCTGCTGAAATATCTATATACATTAGCAAATGGATATTGTCTGTTAATGTTGCAACTTTCAATTGTTTGGATGCTTTATTTAAATGCCATGATTTCGCTTTCCATGTTCGTCTTTTCAAATTCTTAATTGGGCAGTTTCAGCAGAATTCCACGTCTGTTACGCTAACTTCTAAGAAGCTCTGCCTTTACAGAAATCAGTTTCAGTTTATACAGTTGAACCTCGATATAGAATATGCCCTCGGTGTGTGGAAAAAGTGTACATATTATTGAGGCATACTTAATATTGGAGTCGACTTGAATAAAGAAACGATACTGATAATTAAACCGTGGGTATCAAAGTCATACTTTTTAAATGAGTACTTGATATCGAGGTTCAAAAGCATTTAAAGAATAAATTAACCCGTGTTCGAAAAAGAACCAATATTAATTGCCGTAAAATCAAAGTTCTTCAAAATTTAGGGTAACTGACTTCACACTAATATTGTGAAGTCGCGTGAGCGGGCATCAACATGGATACGAGACTTATAAACCGCATTATTATTATTATTGTGCTGGGATTGCCTTCTTACGTTCTCTCAACAGATTCAGACAGAATACAGAAATCTTGGAAGAAGTGAAAACAGCCATGAACCTGCATGTCAAATACCCGCAATTCATGATGGGATACGATTTGGTGGGCCAGGAAGATCCTTTGAGACCCCTTATTGACTACCTGGACGAACTGTTGTACCCCTCAAGGCAGAATCCTCCTGTTAATTTGCCTTATTTCTTCCACGCTGCGGAAACAAGTGAGTTGGATCTCCTAGGGCCCGAAGCAAACCAGTGTCAAAACATCGCACAGCGAGCGCTATTCGCTTGAGGTTGCAGGACCCAAACTGCGAAAGAGTCTCTGAGCCATTTAACCAAAATTCCTCCTCGAACCACAGGAACTTTCCGAAATGGACGAGACTGGTCCGCAGGTCCGGTGTCATCATTGTGCCCAAATTATATACTGTTTACAGTAGGGATCCTTCGTTTAGATTTTTCAACGATTTTTTAATTCAATTTATTTTATTTAGGAACTACCCCTTTACAGAGGGGCGCAGCCGATCGAGGGGATTCAGCTGCGCGTCCTCGTAAAATTACAATATAATACATAAAGACATAATATTTATATTACATAGTACGTTTCATAAGAGCATATTTAAATTATATCATTAAAGAGAATATTAGGTAATATAAGTGTGAACATTAAGAAATCTTTGGATAAAACACGATTTAAGAAAATATTTACATAAACAATCTACGATCTTAATTTAGATCAAAAAGGTGAAAAACGTAGCCTTCTTTTGCAGACCGCAGTCCCTCACAAAGGAAATCCGATGAAGCCACTGGGAAACATTGCCTGCAACAATTAGACTATTTATTTACAAATTCAGGACTGAATTTCACCACTTTTACGGTGTGGTTTAGTGTTGTGTGATTAATTCTACATATAATTTGTTCAATGGATAGATTTTATACACTGCTATTATTGACTCTGATAGTTCATATTTTTTTTTACCATTTAAGCTCCTGCAACCTTTGGGCTTGCTTTATGCACCTAAGAGTATGGTGCAAATTAATGGGCAGAATCCCCCTTAGAACACGCCATAGCCGGCATATGCTGTGGTCATTACCAGCGCCATAACTTAGTACCTCTGCAACCTCTGTGGGGGTCGGGGTGGGGGAGAGGGAGGAGCAAGAGCCAGGGGCCTCCAAAGAAATAAAAAGAAGAAAGGTGTAACGGATTCATGACGATGAGGGCCCAAACTGTTGTTTTACCCGGGGTCGGGGGAGGGGGACAAACACTTTTATCTATCTATCTATTTTGGGAAACTCGGGTAGTCTTATTTTATTTTGGCTGGAATTATGATTTTACGAGTATATTCTTCCTTTTTGAGAGCTGGTGAGCCAAATTAGTCCTTCCTGGTGTTAGCTAATGAAGAAAAAAATGGTGTTGTTACTGAAAAGCAACCTAGCAAATGGTGGCTTGCTATGGTTGTATAAAGTTTAAAATTGAGACACAGAAGTCCGTAACTAATGATATGGGTCTGGATGCCAACAAAAACGTTGGGTTCAGAGAGCAACTTAGAAAGCTTATTAAGCCTATATAATTAACACTCGTAGCGCGAGGCTTCTCGGGTCCAGCCTCCCTCTGGCTGTGTGACCATTGTTACGGTTAATGACCGTTGCACGTGCTATATATCGCCCGACCAGCTGACACTAGGCTGGAAAGATCCACAGCCTCGCCCAGCGCTCGGCAAGGAGATGCGTTTACACACTGCCATATATGTTACATTGCCATATTCCAAAGTAGCAAGCGGGCGGTGAAATGAATTATAATTACAGCATCCTAAGGGTTAAAAAAAAAGGAATTATAGATCAGTTATCATGTATTTTGTCCTTTCCAGACTGGCAGGAGACTGCCGTGGACTACAATCTGGTGGACGCCCTGCTGATGAACACGACCCGCATCGGGCACGGTTATGGTCTGGTCAAGCATCCACACCTGGCGGAACTAGTCAAGCAGCGGAACATAGCTGTTGAGGTCAACCCTATTTCCAATCAGGTAGGTGTGCGTGTCGTTTGTGGGGTGAAGGGGCATGAAAAGGAGAGACGCAGAATGCAGATAGACAGAATAACCGATTCAGAAACAACGGAGGCAGAAAGCTAACAGACCAGGCGGTCTGACACCACTGCCAAAACAGACAGACAGACAGACAGACAGACAGACAGACAGACAGACAGACAAGACAGACAGACAGACAGACAGACAGACAGACAGACAGACAGACAGACAGACAGATATGCCGGCGGGCGAGCAGGCAGGCACTTCTAGTAGAACGGAGGGAAGAGCAAAGGAGAAGAAAGAGGTATAAGGAGAAAAGTGTTCATGTCCCGTGCTGCCTTAAGTTGTGTTTGACTCTCATTTGTTTGTATGATGTTCGAGCAGGCATTAATGACAGCAGTGAGACAGATGGATAGATCAAATCGATATAAACGAATAAATTGCCTCGGCACATCCTCGAAAGACAAGCTAATTAACCATATGATCACGAAAGGTTTGGCAATCCCCTATGCCCCCAGGCGTGATTGCAAACAAGAACAGCAGCAGCAACGGCACCACCACCACCACCACCACCACCATTATCACTACTACCACTACCAACACGATCATCACAAGCGGCAGCAGCCATGGCAATGGGCTAAATTATATTTAAAACATCCTCAGCTTCTAGGTTTGGTCTCCGACCTGCGTAATCATGCCATGGTGCCCCTGATGGCTGACAACTTCCCCATCGTTATCAGCTCAGATGACCCTGGGACCTGGGACGCCGCGCCTCTGTCACATGACATGTACATGGCCTTCATGGATATGTCTGGAGAAGACACCGACCTGGCCTTCCTCAAGCAGTTGGCAATCAACTCCCTAGAGTAAGCTGTGTTGTTGGGTTTTTTTTGTTGTTGTTATTGTTGCTCGCTTAGTCCTATGTGCCTGTACAGGGTTGATGTCATGACTTTTCCATGATAAAAATTAAGGACCTTTAGAGGCCTTCTGCAGCGAATCAACTTGCCACCTCATGTTAGTTAACTCACTGCGATTACCAAGAAAAACTCCCAAAATATTAGTAGTGTTAAGAGTAGTTATGGGAGTATGTTAATTAACGTATGAATTATGCATACGGCGACTGGTCCAAAACTGTAAACGGCTGTAAACAGGAAATGGTGGAATGGCACATTTTCATGCCTCCAGAGTTTCTACCTAATTTCCGGAAAAAGTATGGTAAATTGAGATTTTTCTCATATCCATTTCTGATAGCAACACTGTTTAAAAACGCTTTCTTCAAAACCATTAAAGGACTATTTAAAGATCTAGGACCATGTTTTCATCTTAAGCACATATTAGGGACCTTAAGGGAGAACTGTTAACAACCCACATGAACCCTGGTTTATGTCATCGCTAGAGGTTAAAGTGGAGTCAACCACGGGTAAAATAGAGTAGTAAGATTTTTTTTTTAAATGGCAGCGTAGGAGGCAAGCCAAAAACAGCTAATTCACTGACAGGGAATAAAATTTAATTTTATTCTCTTGGCTTAAAGAGCATGTCGTGCCATTAACTCTGCAAGCTGTGTGTCTACCTACATACATATCATGTATCAGTCATATGGTATCTTTCATGCATTATATATTTATTGGGCAAAAGGTGTTGTCAAAGCTACGTATTTATTTACCATTCTTACAAGTGGTACGATTTTCATACATGTTGTTGACAAACACTTTTATCTATCTATCNTCTGTCTGTCTGTCTGTCTGTCTGTCTGTCCGTCTGTCCGTCCGTCCGTCCGTCCGTCCGTCCGTCCGTCCATCCATCTATCTATTTATCTATCTATCTATCTATCTATCTATCTATCTATCTATCTACCTACCTACCTACCTACCTACCTACCTACCTACCTATCTATCTATCTATCTATCTATCTATCTATCTATCTATCTAGCAATAGTACGTAGTTAATACAATAGACCAGATCTACATCCATTTGTTGTTTTTTTTTTAGTATGCAACTACTTTCCCTCATAGGTACAGCGTCATGAGTGTCTCTGAGAAAGACGCTGCCAAGAACTTGTGGAACACCAAGTGGGCCCAGTTCGTCAATGATGCCGTTGCCAGTATGACTGACTCCGAATGCAAGAACCTCATATTTGGTTAGAACTCGTGTAGATGTCAGCTATGTATAAGTACTACAGTGCGATTCAAAAGTCGTGGCACAACCTTTTTTTAAGACATTTTTTCAAAAAGGCATTTTTCAAACAGCTGGACCTATGGGGCCAAAGTTTTTCGTGGAACTCTATCTCACTTTGTCTAAACTATTTCATATTTAAAAAAATATATAAATTGTGCGTCACACAAAATTTGTTAGTCAAAAAGTATATAAAAATCAAAAACACGGGATGGGACCCGTAGTTTGGGGGGTTTTACAGCTCCCAGATGAGGAGACTATGATTGTCTGTGCATAGTGTGTGCAAAATCGTGCACAGTGCGCAAATATGTACCAATCGACAAAATCATCACGTAATTGCAAGAAGGGTCTTCTGGGAAAATGCAAATAACCAGACAGCATTTTGTTGAACTGTGGTTTTTTTATTAGGAGTAAGAAGGGTTTTTCATAAGTTTCTTCACTGCAACCAAGGAGGTCAAGTTTTTGTGGTATTGTTTGTTTGTAAAAACAAGATTACTGAACTGTTATCAACTCAGTTGAGAGAGAAAAAAAATTAAAAGCGCGAAAGCAAAAAGACATAATAATCTCACAAAATAATTTCTACGAGTTAGGCTTCAACATATCCTATGTTATCTTCAATTTCAATGAAATTTAATACAGAGTTTGATATAGATTTAAATAAAGCTCAATACATAACAGTGTGGTTGAATTAAAAGGTTTGGCTAACAATAAATCTTACAAAAAATAAAAATGTACCCCCCCAAAAAAAAAGGTGAAAAGATTCAAATCTGCATGAAACTCTATATACAGGCTGAATCTGTCTCCATTGAATAGCACTTAGTTTATAAGATCTAGTTTTCAGATGGAATTTCTTTCCAAGTTTTCAGCAATAGTGCCGAAAAAAATAATGTTCTTCATAGACAGACTGAGGTACGAGACCATACAAAATTTGGGCCACATAGGTCCAACCGTTTAAAAGATAATTGCAAAAAATGTTGTGTCATAACTTTTGAATCGGGCTTTAACACAGTCATGTGCACGTAGAACTATGCTTTACTAATTATAGCTATCTATATCCAGAATTGTACTCTTTGATTTTGTGGCTTTTCTCGTATCTTGCAACCCTTACACGATGATGTGGATCTATGTGATCTAAAATTCAAATGGACGAATGAATAAGCAAATAAGTGGATGAATGAATGCGGAAGCGATAGTTAAAACTTCTAACACTTCCGAGTGACAACGACGATTTTTCAACTGATGCATAATGTCCATGAAGTCGGTGACTTTGTATATCAGATATAGCGTGAATTCGGAATACGCATGTTGAGTGGATAGCCTATCCGTCTATTGTAAGTTATAGTGCATTACTGTGGTGCGCATAACATTTTTCTAATTCAGTACATTTTGCGTGCAAAATTGTACACCAGGGTGCTAAACAGTGCCCTTTGTCCTATTGTAAGTGTTGATCTTAGGAAAGCTTCATCATACAATACGGATGTTACTTCACCAACAGGGTTCACAAATGTATGAGAGTCACATTAGTAAAGAGGATATGAATATTCAATATTTGTGTCTTCAAAATAATTACATAAAACCAAGAGAAAGGACTAGCTCTCAAATAAATGGATATAATGAAAATTAAACTTAGAAAATAAAATTCTTCCATCATTATGTACATTAATGCGTCTTAAATTGTTGTGGTGAAGTGACAACTGTATTTTGAAATATTATTATCTTTTCTAAGAAAAAAAAAATCACTCTGTTTCGTACTTTTGTGTGCAGTCTTGCGTGTAAAATGTATTGGAATTCTAAAAGAGGGCGTGCTCTTCACAGTTAAACTACGGTATATAATCTACAGTAGACAGGTTGTCTAGCCCTCATTGCTACTTCAGGTTCAGTTCCATCAGCTTTTTTTTTTTTTGCTTGTGAGGGAGACTCCATCGTTTTATTCTTGTATGGGGACGAGGGGGCTGCGGTGGAAGGGGTCATTGAGGTCAGTGGTGACACGATTACTGTGTTTTAACCCTTTTACTGCCAGTGATCACACATGAACTGTTCAAATCATTGATTAGTAAACACACACACACAAACACACACACAGACACACACACACACACACACACACACACACACACACACAGTAAGTTTATTCAGCTCAGGTACTGTAAGGACAAATGAGCAAACATAAAACAGAAGAATTGATGGCCTGTGTAATACAAATGACAATAATTATTCCTCCCGATGATTAGCTAGCCTATTTTTGATAATCCAAAACACTTCTGCTGCTTCTAACAAATGTAAATAACGTTCTATTTTCCATAGTCTTTTAATCGCTATGTCGTTTTTACCTTTGTTACTGATACTAGCAGTTGCTCTACATTGTTGGATAGCCTGATCCTCTAGTCTCCACACACCACACACAAAAAAGTTCTCAAACTTCAAAGATCTGAATATTTTGTTTCATTTTGTGTCAATAGACAAGTAGATCTGAAATATAGATATAATAACAAAGCAGTTTCTTCAGTTTCCTTCGATAAGCACAGGTGTGAAAACTCAGACGTAAGGCAGTTAAGAAGTGAAAGCGGAATGGTCCTGATAATGGAGCACATAGTTAGGCCTACTTAAGAAAAACACACAAACTAACTTCTTAGTCATGCTGACATTGCATGCTACGTTGCTGTTGTTGTTGATTTTGCTGCTGATATGTTGCTGTTGTTGTTGATGATGCTGTCTGTTGTTATAAATACCAGCAATATTAAATAATATACTTGCAAACTAACCTGTAGTTCTTAACAGCCTATTCACACTAACTTACTATCTGTATACAAGACTAACACCCAACTTTACCAATGGGCAGGCAGCATGGAGCTATAAAGAACACTGGAGTGCGTATCACGTGATTTTGCCCATGCGAGGTTGAAGACAATAGGCGCCATCTTGGCTAGGGATGGGTCAGTGTTTACGTGCAGCGGCGAATGAAGGCGGAGAGAGGGATTTTCAATTTTGTTTTTCACCAGACTACGCCGTAACCATGGTACAGACCTGTTGTGTTGTGAACTGCAACAACAGATGTACCAAGGAAACTCCAGTTTCATTCCATAGATAAGAAGAATGCCAATTTTATTCGAATATTCCTGTGTCCGTGCGAATGAATGAGGCCATTGTCATGATTGAAGATGGACTTGATTCTGATGAAGAGGTCTTAACTGCTACTGAGGATTAGTGGATAGCTCGACACATTAGTCTAGGCTAGACTATAATCGATTTATAGAGACAGTTAAATCCTTTAGAGGGCATGTTCTCTTTTATGAGGGAGGGGGACACATGATCCACAGAGAACGAAGAGGGAAGGCTTCCCTCTGTAAATGTAAGTCTAGACGATATAGTCTAGTAAATTCTCTGGACTTGGACAAGGCTACGAGTCCATTTGATTTCTAGATAGAGCAGATGTCTCACTAGGCTAACCTAGAATTGATGGTAGGCTATTGATAGGCCTATTACCTGTCCCTTTACAAAGAACCTAGCACCACCACAGTACGATACTAAAACTGCTGTTTATTTATTACTATTGTAATTGTTTATTTATTCTTTAATTTCCTAACACTCTATTTTATTTACCACTTGTAATCGCCACCACAAAACGAAAGCCTAGCTAGAGAAAGAGATAGAGAGAAAGAGTGAGGGAGAGAGAGAGAGAGAGAGAGAGAGAGAGAGAGAGAGAGAGCGCTTGATAAGGGTAGGCCTACTAATACTATAGGCAGCCAAGCAGCCATCCGTTCGTACCTTGCCCTAGGTCGTCCGCCATGTTAGTTGCGCACCGGCGGTGTACGCGAAAAGGGGTGTACGCACTCCAGTGTTCTTTATAGCTCCATGGCAGGCAGGCAACGCACCAGCGGCGAAAGAATACCTAGCGCACCGAAAGGCATCATCATAGACGAATTCATTAGACTCCGTGAAAAAGTTGGACTATTGGCGAATCGGGCGGATTGAGAAGATCTATCGGAGACTGTATTTCGTTGCTATACACATTCTGTTTTTTTTTTTAAAGGGTAAAAATAAATAAAGAGGACTGATGTGTATAGCTACTTTTTGTGCATTTTTCTACGAATTTAGGTGAAAACCGCATGTTTTTACGCTACGTAGTTCTCAAGAAATCTGTGACACAAATTTGGCTGAAGCGTTTTATTATAATAATATAGATAACCATGCTTATTTTGTAGTACAGCAGACAACGGTTGAAACAAAATCTGCGGACCAAAGACTTCTATTTGGTTTTTAAAAAGTTTCTCGGTTGAGACAGAGAAGCCTAAAAAGTGGCTACTTGTTTCCTTTCGCTTTAAAGTTACTTTCGGTTTAACCATTTTCGTTGTTTCACCGTTGTCTACTAAACTAACTATATTTTTGTTAATTTCATTACAAAGTCCGGTCCATGATAAAAATTTACCAGTAAATTATTCATGTCTGTCTTAGAAATCCTACCTCTCTTTCCAGTCAAGCGCCATTCTTGTCGAGTCTGTAGGTGGTTTGAATCATGTATGACCTATTCACCCCCATTTCCTTTCTAAAATCTGTTCATTAATATTTCTCTCTTTGTCCTTTTCTTGTCTAACTCTTGTCTTAGGAGGAATTAATAAAGAAGAATAAGACAGAAAGTCCCGGCACATGTTTTTACTACATGCTCTGACTATCGACCCGAGTTAAGTCTTTCCGAATTTACCAGCCAAGACAAACAACCCCGCATATGATCTGAGAATAAGTAAGACTTGAAAACATGAATGACTTAAAAATGCTTATAGTTACTGGTAAACAAGCCTTGTGACTGGAAAAGCAAAGCTGCGGAGAAAACAAAAGTGGGCGTCGATTGGCTTAGCTTAGCCACGTGGAAAGCACCATTTTAGCTTTCCAGAATGGTCAGTTGATGTTAGTGAAGGTTTATCAGAACTCTGACAACAGAGAAATGCAAGATTTTACAACTAAGCGAAATAAGAAAAGAAGTAAGGAGTGAGCAGACGCAAACAGATGCGCACACAAGGTAGGATAAAGGGGGAAGTGCTCAAGAAGACAAATGCAGAGAGGAAATGGAAGAAGGATAGAAAGTGATGTGGTGGGAATCGAACCCGCGACCTCTGCGTCCGCACCCATCGCCTTGTCGTCAGTTTGGAATCAGGTAGACGTCTATACACGTGCATTTGTCTTCTTGAGCATATCCCTCTTTATCCTACCTTGTGTGAGCATCTGTTTGCGTCTGCTCACTCCTTACTTCTGTTACTAAGTGCTCCGTTTCCACCTTGTACTACACCTAAGCGAAATAAGTTCGCAGGGATAATTACATCATAGTGGTCATTAGTATAATCGTCATCAGCTTAACCAGCATCATCATTGATGCTACTAGTGTCTTTATTAACAAGGATGGGACTCCATCGAAGCCATTTCAATCCGAACGGTTTCATCTTCTTCATAATCATCATCCCCACCAAACTTATCGCCATCAGCATCTAGTCACCGATAAAAGTCAAATTTCGGCATGTAAACCCAGTCCCTGATAAAATTTGGTCCACACCTGCCTGGCAATTTATCTTCTATGCGTTTCCGTATATTTCTCTAGATCTGGAGTTTTTGTTGTTGTTGTTGTTGTTGTTGTTTTTTGTGAATGCGAATGAGTAAGAGAAATTTCTCTCTATATATAGGGGTGTATCTCATCATCATTAAGATACTGGGTTACAATAAGCACTTTTGTGTAATGGTGCATGCATTCACAACCTTCTCCAATGAATGTTCATTATTTCAATCCCCTGGTCGGAAGTGACCCTGTGGCTCGCTGCACATCACACCAGTCTGTACAGTTGAGTGAAACGAGAGTTTTCAAAATCAGGCGTGAAAACAGAAGCAAGATCTGCTCGGCGTGAGTGCCAAGAAGTCTCACAACCGAACAAATGCTAATGAGATTGAAGTCCACTCACCAGTTACTTCAAAAAAAAAAATCAAGAAGAGAACATTTTCGACCACCTGGCGACCTTAGACGACACCCAGCTTCACCGTTTTTACCCACAAATGAAGATTTTATGTGTAGTGCTAATTTTGTTTTGTTTTGTTTTGTTTTAGTCGCTTTCTAATTTTCCAGTATTTTTTCCTCTAAATTTGCAAGGATCGAGAGTAGATGCTTAGTTGTCACTATGTCGAGTTTCAAATCTGTAGCTGAACCCCTTCATAGTCAGGCTAATGACTTGTGGACCTACCCTGTACTCAGGTGCCATATCAACAAGTAGTTTAGCAGTTTACTTAAAACTCACTGGGCGGAAAAGGGGGGGGNNNGAGAATTTGACTGAGATTTAAAGTTGAAACAACAACAGTAACAATGGTAGGCGCGTCAAGAAATCTCCTGAATTCTAGAATATGTTCCTTTGCTAAATGATGTCCTTGTTTGCTAAATAAGAGCAAGAGCACTATATTAACTTTATTCTACTGTACATAATACATGTACTTTTTTAAGCTTACTCAGAACGTTAGCCTGGAAAGGCTTATTCATTTCAAATGTCATCCCAGAGAGATTATACTATACGCCCCCAAATGCAGACACACTTTGCACAAAATACAATTTCCTGTCCTACGTAAAGGATTACAATGATAGACAAGTGCATTTTGTAATTTGCCATCTCAGGCTTGAGAGCACTGCCGATTTACGGAAAAAGGCCGTATGAGCCAACATTACAAATGTACAGGAAACGCAAGAATCATACGTGTCTCACCTTATTTTATCAGTTAGCGAGTGATGAGGGGAGTTGGCTACGACAGTTTATGATCGAATAACCTAGATGGGAAGACAGAGAACATTGCAAAGATCCAAAAGGTGAATTCGACCTAATTTGATGTATACTGTCTTTGTAGTTAAGTAGACTTTATAGAGTGAAATTTCATCCTAACCGGTCCTGTATATATATGTGCATGTGTAATATAAATCTGTGACCGTTGCATGCATCTATGACCAATGTCCCAAACCTAAATAAATTCAGTAATACATTAGTAACTTTGCTTACTATCATACTTCACTCAAGAGCGAGATTGCCTTGCCTACCATCTCACGATTTCATGTAGCATTCTGTTGTAGCTGTTCAGTGTCACACTTAGAGACCATTCTTGACAAATCAATTTTAACAAAGCTCACTGCCAATTTAAACAAAATATAAACGTAAAAAGTAATGTGATTGCATCATTCATTAAATCTCGCCTCTGAGAATACAAGATGCAACAGCCAATCATTTCCTGACAATGGAAAAGCAGAAAACGGAAGTAATGATTATTATTGGAGCCGTGGCTTGTCATCCCAGATGACTATGCATGCATAATAACTGAAAATGGTCAACTGCGTCATACGTCATATGTCATATTCCGAGTGTCATACTGTTTTTAGGCATGGCTTTTGACAAGCGGACTCGAAATTAATTCGAACGGTACTTTGCAAATGATTCGCTCTGGTACATTAAGAAGGGGTGCAAACCGATTTGTGGGACTTGTCGACTTGCCTATTAAAAGTTACTTCCCCTTTTGGTTAGTTCTTTGGCATTATGGTTATATGAAGATAATACTAGAACACGCTTATTACAGAACTCGCGAGACGTTCCAAAATGTTTCATATTAAGCGTATTTCGTAATATTCACAGGTTAATCTAAGCAAGATTAATATTTATATATTGTAGGATGGACTTGGGAGGTGTTTCAGAACAGCGCTAGGCTTTGTATAAAGCGTTTATGTAATAAGCGTGTTTCAGTGTGTTGTTGATAGTCTATGTTGTAGTTGCGTTTTCAACAAATTTATGAAACCCATTATGCCATGATCTATCTATCTATCTATCTATCTATCTATCTATCTATCTATCTATCTATCTATCTATCTATCTATCTATCTATCTATCCATCCATCCATCCATCCACCCACTCACTCACCCGTCCGTCTGTCTATCATCTATCTATCTATCTATCTATCTATCTATCTATCTATCTATCTATCTATCTATCTATCTATCTATCTATCTATCTATAGGCCCTATGTATTATTCATGTCGTTGGTCTCAGCTTCTTAAGTGATGTTGCTAAGGATTTGTCATCTTCCCTAATGTTGTCTTTGTTGATTTCCTCTTGGTGTTCTGTTTATTTCAGTGACCACGACCAAAAAACCCGCAGGTGGGGGAGGCAACTCTGCACCAACAATCAGCAATCCATTTGCATTACTGGTCATCTGCCTGCAGTTAGTTTACATTTATAGTAAAACCCTGCTTTAGATCGTTTATACTGTTAAAACTAAATCTGATTCTGCCCAACGACACTAAACTTTTTTGAAAAAAAATGTATAATGAATTTATTAAAAATAGTCAACGTTTCATGTATAACATTTTCTCCTTAAACTTCTCGCTTATAAACTGTATATATAGTTAACCCTTTCGCTACGTATAACGCACAAGTACGTCCTTTATCCTCACCGGCAACGGAGTGCTTGAATTAGGATTAGGGGAACTCACTAGGTGAAAGAGCGTTGACATCTTGCTATCAGTGCCTGGAAAAAAAATTCAGTATCGTATCGTAGCGAAGGGGTTAAAGATAGATTTCACTCCTGTGGTCTGTCAAGCGAGGGAAGAGTAGGTTTACTCTAAAATTGAAATCTTCCTTCAGAATAGATCGTTTTGGTTTGATAATCTCATTATCATTACCAACGTGCGTGTTAAACTTTGCAATACCAGTGGGGGATGTCATTCTAAAGCAAAAGGGATCTATCACGTGGCCACAGTGCTGAAATATAGCGTAGTCTCCATTGCGTGTTATCATCATAACAGATATCTGCTGTTTATTACTGATGCCGCAGGCAGCGGCAGTTTGGTTTAGTAACGTAATGTCACTGCAGGTTGTAGTAACAATGATCATTACATACACCTGTAATTTTTATATTCGTATTTCTAAACAAGTCTTCTTTTTCATTGGCACTATACGTCACACTATAGTTTCTGCGTAAGCGTTTGTAAGCTTATTAAATGTTGCCGATATCACATTCACAGTGACAACAATGGTGGATCATCTTAAACTAAAGGGAGTACAACTGTACTCTGAAATTTGATCCCTGTTCCAGTTTCAACGCTTGAGCCTGAATGTCACAATAGTACCCAATGCAAATGCTTATCATAGACAGAGACTATACATTATTTGCTCTTTAGTGGGTTGTTTTTTTTTTAATATGGTAGATTTATTCTACGTGTTCTATACGTACATGAACGATGTATTTCGCGAATATGTAAAGTTCCTCTCCAAACGAAATCATCGTTATAGGCCTATGGCTACATTGGAGACGAAATAAGCGTTTAAATTCACCTTACTGTATCAGCCAGCCAGAACAAACAATCCCGTATTAGCATGGCCTGAGGCTTGAAATGTGATTGTCTGAGTTTATACACGTGTATACTGTAGCCATTGATGAACAAAATAATATTGTGACTGGACAGACAGGCTGCGAAGTAAATCAAAAATGAGCATGGGTTAAGCCAGTTTAGCCATGTGAGAGCTTTTTACAATATTGTAGCTAACGTTTTGGAGGGGTCAATTACAGGTCTGAGATGCTATGAATCCATGAAAGTACGATCTATACTTTTTTTTTCTTTTTTATAGCTTCAGATTTTCTGCTGCTCTTGTTGCACATTTGGAGGATAAGCTTTTATTCTTATAAGCCTGTTTGCAGTATAACCTCAAAATAAAGTAATTCCTTAAGTCAATGAAAAAAAAATACTGTATATTTATTATTGAAGAATACTTAGTGTCGAGATCTTAAAAATGTAGTATTATCATGAATTTGTACATGTGAAATTCGTATTCAATAACAAGGCATACCTATTAAATGAGTATTCATTTTGCTGCATTAACTGCCAGACGCAAACGTTGACACAACAATAACAGTAACACAGAGGCTACCTCTAATGTAAAGGGAGAGAAGCGTAATGCAAGCTTGAGTCAGCACTAGAAGTACTCTCTGGAGCTTGTAAATGAGGGCTCCCCGAACAGCATTACACAGGATTAATGGTTGTTCCTACATTAACGTTAATTTTCATGGAACCTGCCAAATATGACAACTTGATCAACATTAATGCTGTATATCCTCATTTATGTTGTCAGAGCAAAAAAAAAAAAAACGGTGATGCCATATATGTTGAAAACCATCTATGTTGACTGTCAATACTGCCCATGAGAACGAGAAAATTTATGGACACACATTATGCCTCTTATATTGTAAGAGATAAAAATAGTGGTGCCATATTTGTTACAAAATTATTATTTTTTTATTTATCTTATAACTGTTGTAAGGCCATCTCTGTATATACAATTTTTGTTGTCTAATAGTAATAGCACAATAACAATAAGACAACTATTACCAGCATTACCTTTAGCCTGATCTTTGCTGTGAAATATAAAACGAAGAGCAGTAACAAGAAAGCAACAGTAACGTTGATCATTACTCCTGCACCACTTACACTGTTGATGAAAAAAATCATTTCTATCATATCTATTGTATAATTCATTACTATATACTTAAATCTATATTATCATTACATTCCATGCAACCATGTTTTGCAGCAAGTCTTTCTTTAGATAATAAACTGGTGTATATTTTCAGTGGAAATCTGCCTAGATCTGTTTTATTGTTACTCAAAGAACAAAGGTGCTTTATTCTTCTCTAAAGTGACTAATCTAATTTAGTTATCATTTCATGTACACTGTGCTACGTGCTATTTTTTTTTTTTTATGAAATGGAAAATCCATGACATCTTTCGAAGTTTCATTTGTAAATTATGCTACAAAGAGCTGATACAACGTTTTTAAAATACCTCACTCACTTTGATATATCCATCATTTTACACCACTTTTAAAGTTTTATCAATTTTGAGTCCTTCGTTGATTTATGCTGAGGTTTGATTCAGAAACTTTCATAAGTATTTTTAATCAATCTTTTAAAAGACCCACTATCACTGATGTTCTTTTTTTTTTTTTCGTTTCAAAATCCACATTTTCATTTTCATGTGTCGGCAAAGCTTTTGCCAGTACTATTTCAAGAATAAATAATTCTCAGTCTGAGACTTGACAGACCGAAAGTCAATTATATTTTACCAAAGTGGAATTTGATATAATAGCATACTGTATTAATATACAATATTGGTATTCTACTTTAAGTAAATCACCACTGTAACATTTTTTTTGTTATTTTCCATTTCATATGGACCTACAGACTACTTAAAAATTCACCTGTCATAGTTATGTTATCAAATTTCAGTAATATAAGTTATAAGACTAAAACTTTCAGTCACCACTGGCAAGGGGATGTATCCATTTTTTATCTGAAACATAGCACATTTTATATTGTTTAGCATGTTTTGATCACTTTTTTATCTCCATATTCTACATAATGTCTTGCAATATGTAAGATCACCATTCCAAAGGAATGTTGAAAATGTCACAAATATAATAAGGTAGGGCCGTAGGGGTTTCACTAGTGTACAAGAAGAAGAAGAAAGAAGAGACTGGTAATGTGTGTATGTTGTATGGGTGTAAAAAGAGAGTGAGAGAGAAAAAAAGAAAGAAAGAAGGGAGTGCAGGGGGAGACAGAAAAGAAAAGGTGCACATTAAAGGAAGAGTAAAAAGAGTTGGACATCCATTGATAAATCAGAAATGGTGATTTAAATCCTGATGTTATCAGATGTAGAGGCAAATGTGATACTATAGTATCACAACTAGGTCATGCTTTAAAACTCTTTTTATTGGTTTTCCTGATAGTGATAATGAGGTTTCTCTCAAATCAGCTGATGGAATTAGATTTATTTTAAGACAACTTTTCTGATTTGCCCATTTAATACTTGAAAGATTCAAGATTCAAAGTCATTATTACTATTACTATTAGGCTCTGGGCCAATAAGCAGCATGAAGGATATACAGTAGGTGGGTACAGTTGGCATTTCTGAGGAAAGTCTCAAATATATGCACTGTTGTTTATATAGCTCACAAAACCTTAAAACCTGATGTTGCCCTTAAGCTGGTTACAGCCTGAGTGTTTATGAGATTTGTAAGTTTGCAAAGAAAACTCTGTGTATAATTTATACATGTACCTTAATAAAACTACTCCAGAGGCATCAAGAAACATTTATGTGTTTAAGTTTTATTGTATTCTTACGTCATTTTTTGCAGCACAGTACCAAAATAATTCTGCAACAGATGGGGAATATTAAGTAAAACTTTCAAGCTTGTTCTGCTGCAGTGCTGCAAATGTTCAATTATTTTTGTGAGTAGAGTTTTGTTATGAGTGAATGACCACACGACCACATATTATTTCACTGTGCCAGTTAATTTTCAGTAATTTACAGGCAATTGAGAGCTTGCACATTAATGATGGTTCCTTTTACCATCATAAGAATTACAACACTGCATTGGTGCTAAATGCACCCATAGTTGCATTCAACATGCAGAGGTAATATAATTCTCACGACATTAATGGATCCCATCATTTATGCGCAAGTTCTTAATTAATGATAGTTTAATACAGAGGGTGAGAAGCTGCTTAGGTTTGACAGAAACAAATCAAATATATAGGGTATAACGGTCTTCTCTTTGCTCAGCTAACCTACTGGCCTTTTTGTTCAAGGGTTCTTACCATCCCTGGAAACATGTGACTGTTCTCTGGTCTTTAAGAAAATCTGATCCTGTTACATGTCCAGTGTCTTCTCCAGGTCACATGAGTTGGGGGCGACATCCCCTCCTTATAAATTTGAGTGGCAGTTTGTAACTTAAGAGGGATTTTTGGAAATTTTTCTGGAACTCTCCGATTTTGTGGGTAAGAAATATATGTATGGATCAGCATGCATTCAATAAATTTTTGGGAGACATTTTGAAAGTTAAGGGGCGACTCACATGATCTGGAGAAATCACTGCAAGGTTTTACAATACACCTAAAGCTGACCAGATATATATATAAACAAATCTTAGTGACTGCATCATCTGAAAGGAAGCTACTAAATCTAACACATACAGAATAAAAAATATACAGAAGCACTTCTTGCCATTTCTCAGATGTTGCAAAATGTCATAATTGGTCTTAGACTAATTCTCTCCTAGTGCAGCGACTAACATGTAGTCAAGACTCATGACTGTCACTTTGCCCTATTAGCCTATAGAAAAAAAAATTTGTAGTTCACATGGAGAAATAGGGGCTACTACCGTAATGTATAAGCAACGTCAGTTACAGGCATTGGTGCTTCTATATATTTTTCTACTCTCTAGACACACTGTATGATGGGAAATGACAAGCAAAGCCTGACATAAAGTCATGTAACAATTTTATTGCTTCTCAAAGTATTTTTCATTTACTTGAACTTCAAGCACAGTGTCAGCACTCTCCCATTCTGACAAATCTCAACAAGACATTCTGAAGTTCTGCCACAAAATGCTGATATTAACTCATGACAAGACCCTTATAAGAAATTAGGTTCTGCACTCGTAACTTACAGACAGAAATCAAACTTACTCCGGTAATATTACACAATTTACATATAAACAGAGGGACTCATCCAATGTTTTTGTGAACTGCTTACATCCTGACACGCTACCTGATAATGAAGACATTTTCTGAACTTTTTATGCAGGTTGTCTCTTCACCTTATCAGACCCAAAACATTCCAGAGAAACTGTTTACATTACAGAAAAAGCCTCTGATACCTCACCTCAAAAGCAACAAGACTACTCAGAATTTCTTTCATGTTGCTATGGATAGTAATTTCCTTCAACACTAAGCAGCACATAGGAAGGTGTTGCAGATTTGCCAGAGTGTAAGATGCACAAGTTTAAATGACATGTCACAAGAATTTCAATGTTAAGACATATGTATAGTCATAGAGGATTGGTCATTGCAACAATAACAGTATACACAAAGAATGGAAGATGACTGCAAATGGTCTACCATACCTTACAGGGTTCAGTAAGACATAATAGTCCTAGTTGCAGTCTTTTGACTCTATCAGACAGATATTACCTCACAAAATAGATCCACGTATTCCACATTCCTTTTTATGATGCACAAAATGTTGCACACAGTTTTATTAAGTTATAGATCAAATAAAAGTACATTACACCCTGATAAAGTCATCTTTCACCTTGGTCTTCAGTCATGTCTTTGAAATTTTAAATACAACGGAATCCTGGTCTTGCCTTTGGCTGAGGCAATATGGTAAATCAACCAGGTAACCAAGGACTGAATATCAGAATAAAGAGAAAAAGGAAAGAAAGACAATTATATTGACAACTTGTAGCTATCTACCATATGCGCCGAGCCACTATCTCAAAACAGCATCAATTACATAACACACAATCTACAAATATGAACTCTACTGTAGCATTAGTCAATATTCACAGAACCATGAAGCCAATGGACTGACATGTGCTTTGCTGGTGGGTATGCACTTTTCAGTAATCTCAACCATTCAGTGAGTAGTACTCAAATCTTAATCCTTCTGCTGCATTGTTTTTATGAGGTCATTAGCTTGTACATGGAAATAGTTCCTTACAGTTGAGCACTGGTAACTCGTATTGCATGCACCTCACCTTGTTAGGAAACACGGTGAAGTTGTGTGTTCNTGGACACACCATACCACCCCAGGTTAAAACGGCTTCTTTAGCCACTGGGCTGACGGGACCATGGCCGGCCTAAATCGTCAAGTTCTCGTCTCCACTGCCATTGCCAGGCATTGCTACATTTTGGGTCCTGTTTGTCTTTGGAAATAGCGAGTGCATCACCAAAGTTTGCATATCCTGATGGCATAATGTGGACAATCAGGCAAACGGTCACACCTAGATCTAGAACTGCAACTGAACTAGAGCGGCGACTCAAATCAGGATGAAATTATGCAGGCCGGTTTCGATTATAGATATTATGGAGTCGGCAGCCAAAATCTGTCTAGATTTCTAACTTCAGGCAACTCGATTACTACTTAGAATCTGTATGTAGTCGTCCTCGTCTGGGTGTGTCGTAAGTAAAGGGCCGCTACTCCCAGAGAGGAAAAAAAAAATGGGTTCTTCGTACGCGCCGTACTTCGCTAAATTCGTGTTATTCACGGAGAGAACATCGCATTTTCCGCCCAGTCGTGCCGGTTTTTAGACCCGGTCCGGCTTCGACCGGCCCCGCCAAGCCAGAATTCCGGCCCAGGCTGGAACAGTTGGCAACCATGAAATAGTTCCTTACAGTTGAGCACTGGTAACTCGTATTGCATGCACCTCACCTTGTTAGGAAACACGGTGAAGTTGTGTGTTCCATGTTAAAATGGCGCTTTACTTGCTTGGCTATAAAGTAGGAGGCTTTGTGGCAGCATTAATTAGTCAGGCACAAGACAGCACTTTAGGATCAGTGAAGTGCTGAACAGCAGGGTAAGCATTTAATTAACCATTTGCCACTTATGACGTGTGGACTTATGACGTATGGACATGACCTAAGCCTCTGGTCCAAAGTTTGGACACACTTATACCTCACAGAAGTCGCACTTTTCTGCCTATATCCGGTTCCTTTTTTAATGAACTATTCCTGCATTCAGAGTGCAAAGTAGGCATGATTGTGTTCCAGTCTTGTAAATGCCTAAACACACAGATCCATATACAGGCTGATGAGCTCATAGTAATTTGATGACATGCTCATAAAAAACATGATGTAGCAAAGGGATTAATGATGTTGTGGTCATTCCACCTTGTGCTAGAGTTGAAAGGATGCACACTATTTTCTCATTACCATAGTGCAGTCTGGCTTCTTGTTCTACAGTAGAATCTGAACACATTTATAACAAAAAATGGAAATATTGGCAAAGTGAAAGTCTGTCTTGCCATCCTGAGTTTTTAAGAATAAGAATGAGATATTAATGTCTGTGGACTAACAGCATTTTTCAAACTAATACCTTTACCTTTCCCCAGTAAACAATGTAAAATTTACAAGTTAAGAACAAAAGAAACATTACATGTATACAGCGATGATCTGATATGAGGTTTACGTCGTTCTCCATATAAACTAAAAAAAAGCAAAGGCGTGTGCATCTCTCTGTTTTAAACGAAGGTAGCAAATATCAATCTAATTTCTCCACTACGAACAACTCTGTCAAATTTTCACTCATATTTCATAAAATAAATAAAACAATAAGTACAAAATTACAGTATAACCAAGTGCAGGCAGTGTGTGTGCTTAATGATTATGTTCAAAACAATATATATATATATATTTATTATAGAATCATCAGTGTGATGCAGACTGGAGACTGTACTTTGCCAGGGATGAGATATGAGTCATGAGATCAAATTTATCAGTAACCTGGCTATCCTGAGAGCTCAAGTAGAACTCTTGCTGCCTGACAAATTATTACATCAGACAAATTATCGCTGCAGTACAATGAGCATACAGCAAGTTTTGCCTTAACCCATCATCTGGACCTACACTCTCACTAACATGGAATTTGCAAAATGTTACCTAAGAAATAGATGTAATACCAAAACTCACTGTAGTAAATGAAACCTCATAGAGCTCTTAAGTACTTAAGATGTACCCATATATCAACAAGAAAACCTGAATTTCTGTATGTTCCAGTGCTCAAATATTAGGCTTGCAATCACGCAATACTGCCTCTCAGATGTACACAGCCCGAACTAAACCACTTATTGCTGATGCCCATTGTGTCTTGTTGGAGGCATATAATGATAGTTCTACATTACAATTACTATGTACTTGCTACCTACAATAATTTCACAAATTAAATGGTGCTGTGGTATGAAGTAAATGAACCATGAATATTTACACTCCATAACAACATCACACATGATATGACCTCTCCACAGGAAGACAACACTTCTAACAAATTATGAATTAAATGGAATTATTCTATTACAGCCTGCAGTGCAAAGGTATCTGTTATGTTTCAGCAGCTGTCCTGCATAGGAAGCCTTGGTCAACAGATACAATAAAGGAATTTTACCACCTGTAGCTCTAGGCACCTGCAGTCCACACAATACCCTCACCTTTTGACCTAGTAACAGCCATCTTATTTTTGTTTGGCCATGAGGACTCCTGCTCCCCCAACTGTAAGATAGCTGTTTGAGTTCGACACTGGCGTCTCTCTGGTCATCAACAACATGCTATTAAAAGGATAATATATCAGTCAAAACCAGTTTAATGCTCGCTTCATTGAGGTTTAAACTGAAGACATATGAACCTCTGAGAGACACTCTTCCAAATCTGATTTTCTAAAACTTAGCATTCTTTTTGTTGAGCCTTCACATGCACTGACATTCTCTCATGAATTGAAAGAAAAGAGGGGAAGAGAAGAACACAATAAACTATTTACAAGCACATGCAACATTATAATGCCGAAACATTTTCCTGACTTGTGGATTTGAAAGTTCAGACATCATAAACAGAACTTTGCCTTCACAACACTCTTGTGCACAAATCTGTGCTGGTCCCACAAACATTCACAATGGACAGTCAAAAAACAAACGCACGAATCCATGGTATGTACATGCCACTGTGCAATCCTTTACATCAAGAGATTGGGAAGCACTTCAAAGAAATCTGCCATTGATGTAACATTATGCTAATGGTCTAATTCTTTATGTATATAAAATAATAGAATAAAACTTGAAAAAAAGAGACCTGATGGAACATCTTCTTTCATAAGACTTAAAATGTCCCACCTGCATTACATCAAGGCATGACCACTTTATGTAACAGACCACTCAAAACGTTAAAAATGATTTTTGGTTGGTATAAAAACTCTTGCCTATTACTGATGTTTCATTTGCACATAAACATGCCCTTCCTGGAAACCAGTTTGAAATTGAAAAATAATGGTTATCAAGAGGTCTCATCCAGTCATCCATCACCCAATAAATACAGAGATTTTACAGTCCACAAAAGTAACTATAAGTATTCACAATCCTCCCAACCTTTCAGTTTAAAGGAAAGCACATCTTTCTTTGGTGGCTGAAACTCACATCACATAGCATCACAAAACAAAAAAGTCTGGCTGCCAACAGAACATCACATGACATCAAGGGGCTGCTGATTTAGCTCTGTTGGATCCTGCTGATCTGGAATTCAGCAGCCTCTCCACCATGGTGCGGGCATACCGTAGACGGCTGGCCAGATCACGAGAGCAGCCATATTTCTCAATGAGATTCAGACGGTAGGTGTGAAATTCCCGCTTTTCATCAATGTAGGTCACAGCAGCCATCAAGGGACACACAATTATCTTTGTATGGTCTTGGAAGAAGTTTATCTGTGGAAAGGCATGAATATAATTTCAGAATCAACACAGTCATAGAAACAAAACAACTTATAGTTACATCCCCTTAATTACCTTCCACATAACTGCAACTTCCACTCAACCACAACAGTTTTTAGTTCAGAGAACAGGCCTGACCTCTGAAATCAAATAATTGAACTACAGGAAAAAGTGTTTATAAAAATTTTAATTGCTTGAAGCAATTTAAAGAAGAATGACATCAATTATAATTATTTAAAATTTTTAAACAATTAAATAGTAACCTGTTTCTTCAAATGTATCTTGATGGCAGAAATCATATGGAGAGAAAGTTGAAGTTCCACAAAACTTCCTAAATATCAGAAAGTTTGAAAAATATAATACGAAGTGCCCACCTGTAAAGTGCCGTTACTTAGATGCAACACAATGGCATTCCTTGTCCTAAACCATGTCCGTAAAAACGGCAATCTAATCATCTCATCTGAATCACGTGGGGTCATATTAGCACCAGCCTGAAAAAAACAGTAAAGTGCAATAGGCTTTACCGTATTGTAACATGTTCTAAGCACATATATAAAGGCGTTCTTGTACGAAGACTATTATTTACATACAGATATGGTCTTCCACAAGCACCCCTCCATTTGAACTACTCCACCTGTTTTACTGGCAAATTGCCATTTAAAATATTAACCCTACTTAAGATCTCTTAATCAGAAATACAAGTTTTGCACAGAATAATATAACACAGCTTCCAGGCAATAGTGGACTCTTTAGGGCCGTTCAATTCTTGGAGGGCACATGAATCCTGCTGCGGTACATTTATCAAAGAATCATCTGCACTTATATCGCATCATAACATCAGTATATAGGCATTACAAACGCCTCTGAAATATCACTTTGGCATATAATCAATCTGTGCTACACTATATAGTGAAATGACAGCAAATTTGTCAAACACTCACTTTCAGTAAATTCTCATTCATGTAGTTCCTGAAGTACTTGAGCAGGGTGACTTTCTTGCCCAAGGATTCAGGGAAGAGTCTCATTGTATGGTAGTGCTCTTTGCCATCTCTCTCGATGTAGTGGATGTTTCTGAAAACAATAACAAGAAATTATAGCATTTTTTTAAAACACCTATAGAATAGTCTGGATAAAAATAACTCAGAAAAAAATATTTAGTATCCACTATTCACTTGTACTGAAGACATCATATCGTCACATTTTTCGCAAAGTGACGAATACCGCAATTTTTGGTTTTCGTTTTTTTGCAGAAAACTACACAATTTCGATACCTCTATAATCTCGAAGAAGCGCTGTGTGCTGCTATTTATAGTTTTCGAGATATTAAGTGTCGAATAAGAAAAATTCTTAATGCATTTGAACAAACGAACATCTTTAAACTGTTCTCCTGAAAAATGACGATTTCGCTCTTTCGTCACTTTGCGAAAAATAGGACGATATCATCACTTTGGCATAGAAATGACAACTTGTTAACAGAACTGCGGTGTTCATTCCTTTCTTATAACATCACCAATGTCAGCGTTTTCTCCAGACTGTATGCATGTAACCCCCACCCCCACCCCTCAAGACACTGAACATGTGCTGATGTACAAATCTGTCTTCAATTTTATCATAAAGGGGGAGATGCCTCTTTCAATACATATGATCTAGAGAAAACAATGCTATTATGAACAAAAAATATTTAAGTCTAGGCAAAGCCTTTAAATCCACAAAATATATTGCCTGCTGATATGCAATGTTGATAAGAAAGTGACACAGAAAATTCAAACTTCAGCTACCTGACAAACTTGACTTCTCTTACCAAGTAGTCTAAAGATGTATATTTTCAAACATTACTGTTGTTATCCATACTTTATATGAACGTTATTAATCCATTCACTTAATAACAATGAGAACACAACCACGATAAAGTGCAGGCTGGTAAATCTGACTTACTCTCCATTAGTCAGTAGTAAAAGTCTGGTCGAGTCATTGAAAAGCACACCAAAGCTGTTGTCACAGAGTTGGTAGCCAAGTCCATATTTGTCTGAATAGTCCACCCATTTGCTGATCCAGTAAATTGGAATGGCAGCAGGATCTTCACATTCATCTGATTTCAGTCAAAAACATAAACAGGTCAGTCAAAACAGAAACAAGTGATGCAGTGAGTAACTCCATTTCATATTTAACAAAGTCACAACTATCAGAATGTAAAGCAGCATTATTTACAAATTTAGTATTTAACCATTTATAACATGTGAAACACTTATTCATAGATTTGAAAACAAAGTACAAACAGAAGTTGTAGATTTAAAGTATAGAAAACAACAAACAATAAAGGTTTGTTTTCTTTGTATTCAGATGGCTTTATGCCTACTTTACTACGGTCTCCACAAAGCTTTGTTCCTATGAATAATGAGAATGACTACAGATGTTCACAATGATCTTCCAGGATGTAGCACTATTAAATTCTCACCCACCCCCATGGTATAAAAGGAGAAGAGAGGCGTGATGGGACACTCCACTAGTTTGAATTCAATGAATTCAGTTTGAATCCAGTCATATGCTTCCCATCACTTTGTCCCCCAAAATGTCATAGATCTTCCTCATGGAATATTCATGAGCAAGCGGGTGGTACACTCACTTCCGGGGATCAGTTAAACATGGTTAAAAATTACTGTTCCGCAATGCAGACCTAGCTCTGATTTATGCAAAGACCTTACGTTACACAAAAATGCTCACGATGAAGCTTTCAAATGTCAGTAAATTGCTAATATGCATTGGGACCGTTTCAGGTGAATTAACATGAAATAGGGCAAACTGATAACATGGGAGTGGCAGCCACATGGTGCAAATGAATTTCTTGCCAGGTCGTTTTACAATAACAATAAGTTTATTTAGCTCAGGTACTGTAATTACAGAGTGAAGCTAAAACAATTAGAATCAGTACGAGTGTTTCAGTACTAAGGGCATGGCAATAGGGTGATGTTTTGGTGATATTTCTCTTCTCCGAACTTATGTTGCTCGATTTCACAAATTATCCATGACCGAGAATGTCTATCTTAGCACCAGATGAAGATCTCTCCCTTCCATTATTTTGAAACTGTGAACCGGAAGTTAGCTTCCTGTCCTGATCCAAAAATAGCTTGAGAATCACGTGATCATCCTAGCTCATTAAGAAAGTTCTATGAGTAAAGGATTTCATATCTGACAGAAACTTTGCAGACTGCTAGTCCCTCGAAATATTACAGGAAAGAAAACTAACATTAAAACATCTGGTATTTGAAATATAAAAGCAAATCCATCCAAGTTAAGTTAGTGTCCAAGGCCATTTCAACATATGCTCGTTTCCTAGTGGTAACAATTGAATGGTGCAGCTTTAACTTATTGAATCCTGATCACTGAACTAGTGAAATGGTGCAATAGGATAATAGCAATTGGAGAAACCCACTGAGAGACCCATGTGACAAGTTCAAAGATATAAGTTTATATTATTGATAAAGTAGTCTAATGCAGGCTTACCCAACTGAGGATTGATTTTCTCTCCTGGTTTGGCTGCCACCACTGCAGATAACTGACCACATAAATCAGACAGGTAATAGTCTCTTGGTTCTTCGTCAGCTGCAAATACACATATAAACATTATGTTTCTGCTTATAAGCAGCAATCCATTTACCAGTTCATCCCATGTTCCTCTATGCAACTCTTGCAAAATGGGAAACAAAAAACTTTCATCATGCTGTGACCAGGACTCATTCATTCATTCTACTTTAGACAAATTCTAGCATCCGTTTGTTGGCAGAAAAATGAGAACATATATCTATAAGCAGATAATTAAAAATGTTTACTTAATTTCAGAGCTCAGTAACTTCAATACTTCCAATATTCTGCAGCTGACATGTCTTGCACATTTGCAAATTTCAAATAAGTAGATGCTGTGATTATGTCACAGCTGAAAATTCAAAAACATATGTCTGACGAAGAGCATAGCATGCCTTATCTCTAACATATTGATGGTGAAAATCACAAACCTTGTATGTTGTACCAGTCAAAATTTACAGGGGAAAGAAAATACTCTTTTATAAGGTCATCACTTAGAGTTACACGGTCTGATCATTTGACAAAATATACTTTCTGTCTCTAGTTTAAGCACATAGTGTGTAATGGCATATGCGTGGGGTGGTATTCTTCACTTTGGTACAAAAAAAGCAGAACCAAAATTTTTCAGACCTACATGGCTTGTGATTTTCATCATCGATATTGTACAGTCGAGTCCATGTATGTCGAAACCGGATACCTCCAATTATTTATTAGTCGAAATAAAAAGAAATAATAGTTGTTTTTTTCTTCTTTGCGTCTATTAATTATCCTTGCATAAGACGAAGTAATTAATGCCCATTTCTGATTAGTCCAACTGCTCAGCGCTGCCACAGAGGCAAAATCACCTCCTGGCGTCTTCCCCGCGTGGTACTAAACAACGCCGACGGCTTGAAAAACAAACAAGACGGTGCCGCGGATAGAGAGAGGCAATAAAACTGGACACTGCGGGTGCCAATAAGTAGCACAATAAGTAGGGCGTGTGTATTACACCACCGCTGATAAGACAGTAGGGGGAAGAGAATGCGGGAGGGCTCGGCTGAAAAATCGATCGATAATTAAACATCTCGGCAGCAGTGTATGTATACACTGGCCCATTGCACTGTGACGGTAAATAAACAAGAGGCTGCCCTCGTGACCTCCCCAGTGTGCTCGCTCGCTCGCGTACGGTTGACTCATCTTTATCATTTTCAACTTGAATTAAATTGAATTTGTCCTCTAAATAATGGCTTCCTCTAATCCTGTAAAGAGAAACCTCAAGACTCTTTCCATTGAGTCGAATATTAACATGCTCCAGGAAATCGACAGAGGTGCGATGTCGAAGAATGTCATAGCTGAGAAATATGGCGCTCTCGTTAGCACGCTTTCTACGATCTTGACAAACCGGGAACAAGTGGAAAAAGCGGCGGCCTCTTCATCTATTAAGCTACCGTACGACTCACGATTTCTTATAAAAAGAAATAATCCCATTTAAAATACTTCCCCAATATGCCATCTTTAGTTACATCCCCTGTTGAATTACCCTCGTGACCTTCCCAGGGTGTTGGCTCGCTCGCATACGGTTGACCCGCCTTGGAAATCGTTAGTCGAATCCTGATTTCTCCAACTCATTGGGGTGGTCCCAGCGAATTGGAGTTAAGCGGACTCGACTGTATCTAACATATTGGCCCAAACATGTCATTTTTGCTGCACAAGTATTGTAGGTCTATAAGACTTGAATTAATTATAGGTTTTCTTTGTATGTTAGTGTGCTTAAAATTTCATGCCAGTTTTTTTTTTTTTTGAGTCTTCAAGTTACTGGACTTTGAATTAAATTAACTTTATTTTTGGTCACCTGGCAAATTAAAAATGAGTACATCCCATTCTGCCAAACAAACAAGCCTGTATGTCTGGTTATATAATTATGTTAAAGCACTTTCCATCAAATCTGGAATGCATCAGGTTTTAAACCATCTGTTCATCCAAGCAATGATCCACAAGTCAATTACAATTACTGTCTTCCCTTACTGTCTTCAACCAAGATACACTGAGTAAGAAAGACTGCTCCATTTCTTTTTCTTCCTAGGAAGCATGCATTCATGTTCTTAATGTGGATTTCCCCACATCATTTTGTGTGGCAAATGAGATGTAAAGCGACCTGGTTGTTCCACACAAAACATTTTATGAGATCATGTTATCCATCAAATGCTGCTATGATCGAATTACACTATTTTGGCTCTATTGTCCAAATTTTATGGAAGAGAACAGTGTTCCATGAAACATACATTTTCTGGCTGTATCTGGTCTGGGTTCCATGTCAGGTTCACCTGCCCCTCTATCAGGTATCCTCTCAATGTCTCGTTTGCCAGGTTCAGCTGTGTAAGGTCTTGTCTGTGCATCTGGGGACAAAGTGAGTAATAAACAGCACCTGACGTAAAGTTATTGGTAATGTGTAATGGCTGAAGCTTCCATAATAGATAATGCACCCTATGGGAATATAAATTAACTATTATACCAATGTCCTCTCATGGGCGACCTGCATTTGGCCATATCAGATTATCCCACAATTGTCAAGCCTGATAAGTTGATTGAGGCTGAAACTAACATCGTGCATAAGCGATTTTGTGGTGAAAATGTTCCCAAAACAATGTTTCCTTTGTTTTCACTCCACTTGAAAGACAAATGAAGTTCCTTAGCCCTTCTGGCACTAGAACCAGACAGTCAACTGCAGCATGAGACAATAACATGGTGTGATGCACTGACGCAGCCAGATGCTCTTGACCATACAGAGGCACAGCGTTACGATACTTACCTTAAAGAGGACTGGAGATGTTATCGACATGCCCAATGACTTAAAAGGAGTGGTAGTCATGCCCAATGACTTAAAAGAATTTAGGTATTCATACTCTGGGTTGTAGATAAGTTTTTTCTTTGTTCAGTTGTGTTGTAGATAATAAGTTCTTTCTTTGTTCAGTTGCACACTGAATAAACGCTGAATTATTATGTCATATGAGACAAATGGCTTCTATTTTGTCCCTGTACAGACCGTAGAGATTCCATCTTCCTAATGTTTCTATTTTTACCTCATGTGAACCAACCATATGTGATCCTTCAAATAATCCATGACACTATTGTATCATTTGCAAAGGGCAATTCAAATTTCCAAAGCCATGTATTATAAATGCTCATTTTCAGCATAACTCATAATATCTGATGTATAAACTCTGGAATAAATTGAACATCATCTAACAGGAAGAACATAATCATCTGACACCAAAAACCTATATTGATTTTCCAAGACTCAATAGGTGCCATGCTTTGCCCAACTTGCAGGCACTTACCATTCACATCCAAGAGTGGCTTTCTAGATGCACCTCCAGCGGCTGCAGCTACATCTGCACCCAAAGGTGGCTGCTTAACTAAGGTATCAAACCTAGGTACCATTGTCAAGCATGATGTTGGCAGACGTGGGGGAAGGTAGCCTAAATAGAAGCAAAAATGTGACAAAAATTATTATCAGAATAGTGAATGCCATATTCGGTAGAATTAACATAATGGTAAATGCCCAAGATTTTAAGTAAAATGATTCAGTGTTTGACAATATAGAATAACTAACTGCCTGAGTTAAGTCTGACTAATGTTAAGACAGGCTTGTCACTGCCCATGTGTCACCATCTGTGAACACAGTGGCACTAGTGCCAAGACAGATGAAAACCTAAACTCAGTGGAGTTCTACATTGAATTAGTTTAGCACAAAAACAAAATAAAATCCCTGTGGATGTCAAGCCAATTCATACTACGCAACTAAGCCAATCCTGCACATGTGAATCCATCATTTACTGTATAAACAGATCATCTTATAGAATGCCACCTGTTCCCCAGAATGACCTTTTGATTTACATGTTACAGTGAAAAGTTCTTTCATTTTGTCTACACTGGCAGTAGATTAAGCTAATCCAACACAGAATTTCTCCAGGACAGTTGAATAGTGGTTAATTACAATCCTGCAACAGAACCTAATGACAATTTTTTTTACCTAATGTAGTTTTATACTTCTTGTGCATAGCCCCACTTTAGACAGCTGAGTACAAGAAAACAGGATCTGCCTAGTAACTACCTCCGTCAACTTGCGACATTGTCCCAACTAAAAACTCGTAGTGTCATAATAAAAGTTGCCACTTCATTGCAACTCCACTTATTCATAATTTTGTTCATGTTCCAAAGGAGTTTCAGTTAGGCCACACTAACTGAACAATAAATCAAACCTCAAGTGAATATTCACCTGAAGAGAAGAAGATATCTTCCATGATCTGGTCCATATTAGGTCTGTCTGTGGGGTTGGCTTTTAGCAAGCGGTTAATAAGGTTCCGGGCAGGGGTGCTCACTTTAGAGGGGACATGGTACTCATTCTTTTTTATTCTCATGTATGTGTCCTTGAGGCATGATGTTTCAAATGGAGGTTTGCCAACCAAGAGTGTGAAACTGGAAGAGACATCGATATTCATACATTAAGTTGTTTTGCTGTGCCTAAATTTTCATCATGACAAAATAAAATCTGAAAATATTGCAATATTTCTTCAAATCCATTATGTACACCTTAATACTAGTAAACGCTACCAGTTAACAGATGTAAGAGGGTTTTTTGTTTAGCCCTGATTTTTAGGGATGGAGTGGTCAATGGCAAATTTTTTGACATCATGGTCAAACACCCAATCTTCATTTAGATCAGAAGCTGTTTTCTTTCATTCTTTTAATTTGCTCTTATTCATTAAAATACATGTCTATTTTTAAATTTTGATCTTTGGTTTTCTGAAAATTTTCCACTATCCCATCCCTGGATTTTCCTGAGTGGCGTGATAGAGATTGACACCACCATGATATTAAGGCGAATACTGAGCATTCAAGAATAACTTTCACTTTTCACATAACTGTTAAAACTTTCTGCAGTAAGATCTAGTTATCATTTAGTTGTAACATATTTACTCATGACTGCCTAAATACAAAATCAAACAGGCTGAGAATTCCATGGCAATTAATTATAAACAAGAAGGGACAGAGAAAAATTCTTTAGATTAATGCAGGTTCTCAGTCAGACAGATGTCAGATAGTCTTCTCTAAAGGATAAAATTCTCTGATTTCAGAGAAGTCTCTGAGGAATGACATCCCTGCATAATTCACAGCTCACACATATCATAACACCAATAACAGGTCAAACACTGACCACAACCAGCTGAAACTTATAACAAGACCTGATGCATTACTGACATCTCAGATCTCATCAGCAATTTTAGATGGCAAGTACAAAGTGCTAGCAAGTATGAAGCCATCTTGTCTCAAGAGATGTGTTCTGTGTGGATATTATATCTGTTGTCTGATCAAAGAGGTTTTAAAACTTATTTTTGCTCCCTTATTAATTTTCAATCATACTGTTACCCTTCACCCACTGGAACAGAAAATGAGCCAAGCCCACACTTGTATTTAAAGGAGAACACGCACATCAAAAATAATTTTCCATTTTCCAATATTATTTCTCACTGAAAATTATCTATCCTGCCCACCGGGTAAATTTTGCAAAGAGAGAGCATTATTCTGTTACCATACGCGTATGTAATATGACGCAATTTGGAGAGCTAGAGTTATCAGATTTGGTCCTTGCATCCAGAATTATTCACCTTCCCCAATCAGCAGCGGCTTGTGGCAAAAACAATGACGTCACTTAAGTTCCAGCAGCTACGGACACCTCTATCTAATAATGTATTATTCAGCTATTAATTAAGGTTCTCGTCATCCAAATTCAGACATAAAGTGTGATAGTGGAAGCCAGATAGAGTATTCTGATTGCCTCAGCATGATCTTGTTTGACATATCTACTGTTCACAGAGGTTTAAAAGATTCATACCAACGTGCTATCATCCCCGCAGAGCACTAGCTAGATAGCTTGGCCATGTGGCTAGAACGTCTGTAGGACTATGCAACTTTCCTTTAAGGTAAATCTACTCTAGGGAATGTGTAAAATATTAACACAAATTCAGCTTCATCAACTTACACTATACATCCAAGAGACCAGACATCCACTTCATAACTGTGTCCTTTCTTTCCTAGAACTTCTGGGGCAATGTAGTTTGGGGTACCACAAAGAGTCCTGTTAGGAAAAGGAATGTAAGAAAGCAATGACTAAAAGGATTCCTATAATTCCTAAACAACAGAAAGAACATTAGGCATAACTTTAACATGTACTTTGGCACTTCTGACATAAGAACAGGGTTTTCTCCAGACCATGCAATTCACCCCATAAATTTCAGAATCTCCCCTAAAAGTATACTGAATGCACACCAATTCTTCCCTACACTCCAAAGTTAGCATTACCTGACAAAAACCTGAAATCCCTCTAAAAGTCTACAAATCCCCCTTCAAATTTAACACAACTCATATGACCTGGAGAACACTGAAACAATAGCCGGCATATTGCTGGAGCATTTTTTGGCCGTTTCTGACTGATTTCAGTAAAAAAAAAAAAAGATCAGTTAATCCAACTACCCAGTGCTGGTAGAAAACTACACTAGTGCCCCGAGTAACTCAACATGTACTATGGCAAAAGATCGGGGACTGAATCATCCTTAACTGATCGATTCTCTCAAGTAAAACTTACTTCTTCCTTTCCCCCTCATAGTCCAGTTTCGTAGCTAAGCCGAAGTCTCCAATCTTGATTTGCATTTCATCATTCAAGAACAAGTTACCCAGTTTAAGATCTCTATGTATCACTCGATTGTTGTGCAGATACTGACAAGCCTCAATAATCTGCTTCACAAAATACCGAGCCTCAGGCTCAGTGACAGCCTTCCTGCGTTTGTGCAGCTCCATCAATGACTGTACATAGAATACAAAGAAAACTTGAGCACAGTCTATCAAAACAACAAAAAAAACCCTCTAAATTTGAACACAAGCTACCAGAATAAATATTCACCTAAAAAAAATTATCCAAGACAATTGTACTAATATATTTAGCAATAGAAATACAATATCACTGAAAACTATTTCTGATCTGGCTGAATTGAGGTCTATGCGGTGCATCTCCATGGTCACATGTCTGCATCATAAGTAATGCATCATTTTGCATTTTGGCATGCAATCTTCCATACCAAATGCAAAGAGAGCTGTTACAGAGCAGCAAAGTAAGACATGCTCAATGCCAACTGATTAAAAAAACAAAATTGGATGTTAGATCAGTTTGCCTTAAGCATGCCTTGATGTGGAAATCTGCTGCCTGCAGAGGTCTCTTTGGATCTGACATACAGGACTGCCTGCCAAAAGGCAATACCCTGCATTACCCTGGGCATGTAACCAAAACAATACACACCTGGAAACATTGTATAGATCTCATTGGGTGTAAGGAACAAACAGTTACTGTAATCAGTATAGATGGAAAAAAGATATGAGGGAAAACCAGCTGATTTTTAATTATCTCGTCCCATTGTAAAGTATCTCAAGAAACCCAGAAGATGAATTGGTATAGGAAACAAAGATCAAAATCAAATAGTGAATACATACCCTTCTGCGGCACAATTCCAGCAAGATGTAGACATTATCATTGTCTTCAAAGAATGTATGGAATTGCACAATATGTCTGTGGCATACACTGCGGTGTATTGCTATCTCCTGGGCCATCTGTCAGATTGAATAAATGGTACAAATATTCTGATATGGAGTCCTTAAAATCAGTAGAGATAAAGTATCTACCAGCAAGCTAGAAAAGAAATGGATGGTGGGATAAAAGGAAGAAGATTTATACTTACCCTCTTAACATCGTGCTATCCGCATCAATAATAAGAAACAAGTGCAACACATACGAGCAACACAACCACCACAAAACAGTCTCAGTTTAACTACAGATAGGTCAATCACTTGCGTACAGTGACTTTCTAATGGCAAAAGTGTGGTTAAGGTAAAGGAGTCCAGTAATCCAGTGCAATATATTATGGACTACTTATTAATAATATCCTTTCATAGCATGAATAATAATGACACTTACCTTGTCTTTTTGATGCTGTTTGACTAACAAAGACTTGGGTACAATTTTGCCTGCCCAAATTTCTTTGGTGTCCATGTCTGTTAACTCGTAACATTTTGCAAATCCTCCCTGAAGAAACACAACAATTACATTTCAGAGAGACAGCAAAAACAGGCTTGCAAGACTTGTTGCTCT